>QXTE01000002.1:29549258-29665128 GCA_003942145.1 Platysternon megacephalum | reverse complement strand
AAAATGCCTAAAGCAGACATTCAAGCACCAAAGGTGGACATCACCCTCCCATCAGTAGACGTTTCTGTTCCAAAGGCCGAGGTGGACATTAAGGGCCCAGAAGCAACAGCTAAAGCGGCAAAGATAGAAGGTGAAATAAAAGCCACAGATAAAGATGCTAAAGGAAAAGAAAGTAAATTCAAAATGCCAAAATTTGGTATGCCCTCATTTGGCTGGTCCTCCACAAAAAGAACCAGTTATGGAATAGCAGATGTTGAAGCAAGCCTCAAAGAGCCCCAGGTGACAATGCCGTCAGCTAGGGCCGAAGGAGAGATAACAGTGTCAGGACCTGCAATCCAGGCTCCAAGTGTTGGACTTGAAATTCCAAGTAGTTCTGGAAAAGATAGCATTAAGGGGATATCTAAAATGCCTCATTTTAAAATTCCAAAGGTGTCAATTTCTAAGATTACTAAATCTGAAATTAGTGATTCCAACTTGCAGGCTGATGTTTTCCACCCTATAACTGAATCTAATGTAATAGCTGAAGGAATACCATTGAGGTTTTCAGGCCCTGAGAGCAGCGTGGACCTTCCTGAGTGTGGAGGAGATTCAAGGGCCAAAAGTGTTAATTTACCAAAATTTTGGATTCCTGATTTGGGTTTTTCCAAAATTGATATCAGTACCCCTAAAGTTGACCAGGATGCAAACTTACTGAAAGATGATGTCACTCTTACTAAGTATCACATGAGTATTCAAGACCCCAAAGTGATATCTGGGTCTGCTGTTGGTGATGTAAGCATTCTGGAGACAGATATTAAAGTTGCAATGACAGAAAGTTCCACTGAGTTGAAGAGTCCAGAAATAGTTTCTAAAATACCCTCAGCTGACATTGCAATAGATAGAGGAGAAGTGAAGCTTGACGGTTTCGAAGGGAAGACTAAAATGCCTAAATTCCAAAAGATGAAGTTTGGAATTTCACTGCATAAGGGAGAAATTCCAGAGAGTGAGATCAGCTTACCCCGAATGGAAGCTGACATTCCCAAGCCAAAAGCGATAGCTGAAGTTACTGAGATTGCTATTGAAACTTCATCTTTAGATGTTAAATCTGAAGTCTCTGATGCAGGAACAGAAGTGTCGATCTTAAAAATGCAACTGCCATCACTCAAAATGCCTCAAATACCTAAAGCTGACGGAGCACCAAAGGTGGACATCAGCCTCCCATCAGTTGATGTTACCATGCCAACAACAAAGGTAGACATTCGAGGCCCAGATTTAGAAAGTAAAGTGGTAAAGACTGAGAGTGAAATAAAATTCGGAGAAAAAGACATTGAAGGGAAAGAAAGCAAGTTCAAAATGCCAAAATTCAAATTCCCATCATTTAGTTGGTCACCAAAGAAAGAAGCAGTTGTTACATGTGATACTGAAGCAACCGTTGAGGAGCCTACTTTGGCCTCTTCATTAGGAGAAACAGAAGCTGAACTAACATTAACTGTAGCTGAGGTTCAGTGCCCAAGTGTGGATCTCGAAAGTGATATGCCTATAGGAAAAGATGGTGAGAAGGGCAAAATTAAAAAGCCTCAGTTCAGCATGCCAAAGATATCACTTCCTAAAATGAAGGGTCACAAAGCACAGGTCTCTCTGCCAAAATTGGAAAGTGATGTTAGTGGTCCTAAACCAGAAAATGAAGGGGATGTTTCAGTGCAGATATCAGAGAAAGGAAGCAGTGGAGATGGAGAAGGAATAGCCATAAAAATGCCAAAGGTTAAGATCTCTACTTCAGAATTTTCAAAACCAGAAATCAAAGCTCCCAAAATGGATGTGGACGTTAGCTTACCTACGGTTGATGTCACGCTTCCTACATATGATGTGACTATTCAACAAGCTGACTTGAAATTGAGGTCTGCTGGTGCTGATGTCAGCCTGTCAGTCCCAGATATTAAGATTCCAACATCAGAAGGGTCCATAGAGTTGCAAAGTCCAGAAACAGGAGTTGAAGGAATATCAGCTGGAATTGCTGTGGATGGAGCAGAGATGAAAGTTGAAGGTCTTGAAGGGAAGATTAAAATGCCCGAATTCCAAAAGCCAAAGTTTGGAATTTCACGTCCTAAAGGGAAAGTGCCAGAGAGTGAGATCATCTTACCCAAAATGGAAGCTGATGTTCCCCAGCTAAAAGCGATGACAGATATTGTTGACATTGCTGTGGAAGCACCAACAGTAGAATTTGAATCTGCCATCCCTAATGCAGACACAGAATCTTCAGGCTGGAAAATCAAAATGTCCAAAATACCTGAAGCTGATATTAAGATACCCAAAGTTGACATTAACCTCCAATCCAACGTTTCTGTTCCCGTGACAGAGATTGGCATTCAAGATTCAAATATGGCATCTAAAGCAACAATGGTTGAGGGAGAAATAAAACCTGGAGATACAGATATGGAAGGGAAAGAAGGACATTTCAAGTTGCCAAAATTCAAATTGCCATCATTTAGTTGGTCACCAAAAAAAGAAGCAAGCATTAAAGCTGATTTTGAAGCACCTCTGGAAGAGCCTAAAATTACTGTATCATCAGGCAAAACAGACACAAAACTAGCAGAAATTGTAAATGAGGAACAGGGTCCAAGCATGGATCTTGATATTGAAATATCTACAGGAAAAGAAGAACAAAAAAGCCAAATTAAAAAGCCTCAATTTATCATGCCTAAAATTTCATTCTCCAAAATTAAGGCTCCTAAATCTCAGGTGAATCTGCCAAAAGTGGAAGCTGATGTTACTGTTCCTAAACCAGAAAGAGATGGAGAAGACTTAGTGCAGATACCTGATATAGAAAGCAGTCATACCAAAAGCATAGAAGAGGGAGCACAAATAAGCATAAAAATGCCAAAAGTTCAGATTCCTAATCTGGAATTTTCCAGACCAGAAATTAAAGTTCCCAAATCAGACATGGACATTAGCCTACCTAAGGTTGATGTCACCTTTCCTACTTATGATGTGAGTCTTCAACAAGCTGACCTCAAATTAGGGTCTGCTGGTGATGATGTCAGCTTGTCCCCGGGTATTAAATTTCCCACAGCAGAAGCTTCCATTGAGCTGAAGAGTCCAGAAACAGGAATCAAAGGTCCATTGGCGGTGGATGGAGCAGAAGTGAAAGTTGAAGGTCTTGAAGGGAAGATGAAAATGCCTACATTCCAAAAGCCAAAGTTTGGAATTTCACTTCCAAAAGGAAAAAGACCAGAAAGTGAGATCAGCTTACCCAAAATGGAAGCTGGAGTTCCCCATCTTACAATGACAACAGATATTGCTGACATTGCTGTGGAAGCTCCAATACTAGAAATTAAATCTGATGTCTCTGATGCAGAAATAGAGGTTTCAGCTGGGAAAATGAAAATGCCTCAAGTTTCTATCACTGACATTAAAGCTCCAAAGATGGATGTTAGTCTCCCATCAGTTTCTGTTTCAACCACAGAGGTGGCCATTCAAAGCCCTGAGGTGGAGGATATGAAAGTGCAAGGAGAACATGAAATGAAGTCTGGAGAAATTCAGACTGAAGAACATCAGGGCTGGTTTAAAATGCCAAAATTCAGAATGCCAACATTTGGTCGGTCATCTTCTAAGGAAAAAAGAGGTGACATTGATAGTGAAGGGAGCCTGGAAAAGCCTCAAGTAAGTGCTCCTTCTGCTGAAATGCAAACTGAAATAGAAGCTCCTGAATATGCAAGATCATTGCCATATGTGGACACTGAATCTGCTGCTGGAAAGGATATTTTGGAAGGTAAAATCAAATCTGCTAAAGCAGAGATTCCAAAAGTGGGAGTTTCTCTCCACAAAGGTAAAAGTTCTGATGTTACCTCATCAAAGTTTGAAGCAGAAGTTTCACTACCTCCAGAAAAAGCAGTTATTAAAGTGAGCATTCCTGAAATGGAAACTTATGCTGATGTAGTTAAACGCAGTGCTGAAGGACAACAATTGAAAACACATACTCCAAAAGTCATGATACCTAAGGTAGAACTCTCTACATCAGAAATTAGTGCTTCAAAAACTGGGGTGGACATCAGCTTACCAAAAGCTGACATTACACTCCCTAAATGTGATCTGACCCTTCAAGAACAAAAAGCCAAATCAGAGTGTGCAGAGGTTCCAACAGCAGAACATTCCATTGAGCTGAAGAGTCCAGAAATAGGAGCCAAAGCACCATCTGTTGAAATTGCTTTGGATGGAACACAGAAGAAATTAGATGTCCTCCCAAAAGTAGAGCTGGACATTCTACACGCAGGTGCAGGAGTTAAAACTGAAAAGCTAGGGGGTGTGATAAAATCTACAGGAAAGGATGTTCAAGGAAGAGAAAGTAAATTAAAAATGCCAAAATTCAGTGCACCCTCATTTGGATGGCCTGCCACAAAGGGAACAGGAGATGTTGCTGATGTTAAAACCAACCTTGAAGAGACCAAGATAGGTGCTCCGGGAATTAAAATGGATACTGAAATAAGTGTTGTAGACCATGAAATAGAGTTTCCAGCTGAAAGTGTTGAAAAGGATATTTCTGCAGGAGTCAGGGTGAAAGTGGAAGATGGAGATGAAGCAAGCAAAATGAAAACATCTAAATTTAAGATGCCAAAGTTTGGAGTGTTACATTCAAAAGCAAAGGGTTCTGAAGTTGATATCTTTCTCCCAAAGTTAGAGGCTGATGTTTCACTGCCTAAAACTGAACTAGGCATAGTAGAAATCCAGTTTAAAAAAGCAGATGGCTCCATTGACCTGCAAAGTCCAAGTTCAGACCTTATGGCATCATCAACCAGGATTTCAAAGGACAAGCCAGACAAACAAAGTGAAAGTGTAGAGGTAAATATTAAAATTCCCAAGTTAAAAATACCAGCATTCACTTACAATGCACCCACAGTTGAAACTGACGTTTCAACATCAAAAGTGGCAACAGACTTGAAAGGTGCTGGTACTGACATTGAAACACCAAAACTGGAAGTAAGCACTAGGATCCCTAAAGAAAGACCAGAGTTTGCGGGTGGTAATATCCAAACGCCATCAGTCAAAATTCCAACATTGGCTGAACGTGACATTAAAACCCCACAGGTATACGTTAAGCTCCCATCCACAGACTCTTCAGTTTCAAAAGCAGCACTACAGATTCAGGGACCACTTGCAGAGGGTAAAGAAATAAAGACACAAGGTGAAGTTGAATCTGGACATGTTGATATCGAAACGCATGAGACTTACTCCTCTCAGATAGTGAAAGAATCTGAGATTCCTTCATCAGAAATTAAAACTGCTAGTTTTGGATTTTCACTTCTCAAAGTGAAGATACCCGAGTCACATGTTAAACTAGACATGCCAGTCAAACTGCAGTCTTATACAGAATATAAACATGAGGTGTCTGAGACTGAAGTTCACCAACCTAAACTTTCTGATGAAAATGTAGGGGTAGCAATACAAAAGACTGACACTGCTGAGTTTAAATTATCTGGCAAACCACAAAGTGAAATTGATGAATCTAATGATGTTGTATCTTCCAGTGTTAGTTTGCCAAAATTGAAAACATTTACAGTTGAAGTACAGCCTTCCAGTAAACTTGGAGACACTCAATCTGATAAGCAACCAGAGGAAATAGCTGTATCTCCTCTCTCTAAAGATGATGAAATAGCTAAAATACCAGAAGATGAAGAAAAAGATATGAAGGATCAAAAAGAAAAAACTGACAGTAAAAGATCTTCTGGCAGATTCAAATTTTGGCTTCCAAGTATTGGGTTTTCTTCCTCTGTTGATGACACAGGCTCAGATTCCAAACCTGAAGTCCAAAAATCAATTCCAGAAGAAACCCAACCTGTTGACTCTTCTGCGTCAGATACTGACGCTTCTAACCAAACTGAAAAAACTGGATGGTTTAGATTTCCCAAATTAGGCTTCTCATCCCCATCAAAAAAGGCTAAGAACGTTGACAAAGAAGAAGAGACAAATTTAAAAGAAATGAAAACTTCAGATGATGAAAGTCCATCAGAGAAACCTGAAACATTTTTTGATGCAGAAGAAAGCTTATCACCTAAAGAAGAAACAATTAAGGGTGAAGAAAATGAAACTACAGGGACCTCATCTAATGTCCAAGTTTCTGGTGCTATAGTTACATCATCAGCAAGAACTGAATTAATCTTGTTGGAGAGGGAAAGAGCTAGTCAGCAAAGTATTCCTGAAAAGACCACCAAATGAGTATTTTTTTCTGATCTAAACGTATATGGAAAATCTGAAGGTAGAACAAACTAAGAGAAAAACATATGCAGAAAAATGCTGTCTTCCCAAAGAGTTTTCCAGAAGAAATGAAAGTGGAACAGAACTTAAAACTGACATTTATGAAAACAGTCTATGGATCATTCTTCACTACACTGGCATTTGTAAGCACATGAACATACTATAGTCCTAATGAAACATTTGTTTCATGAGATATACCCAAGAAGAAACACACAACTACTGATGAAAAAGAGGCATTCATACTTTTAACAAAGTCTGATAAAATTCTCCTAACCATGCAAAATAAAGTGTTGAATGGAGCAAAGATAGTGAAAAGATTTTATTAAATATAATTCTCTAAAACATGCCAATTGTGTTTAGGTTATAGATTATTTGCAGAAAGGAGTATAAAGCTAGTGCTATGAGGACTAGAAATATACGTAACTGTTTAGATTTTATTTTATTAAATATATTTCTGCCTTGATGTTGCTTTCTTATGAAAAATATATTTTCTTTATCTTAGAGCAATATTTGTATTCCATGATCATTTTAAAATGTAGAACAAACAGAAATAATACTGTAGATATGACAATCCTTTTTCCCCCCCAGTTAGTAGGGTGGATAATATTTAGCCTTAAAAAAAATAAAAACTTCAGGAAATGCTCCAGATTCCTGAAAAATATATACTGCTGATTCACATATTCAAACTACAAAAATAAAACATGGCAATTGAGAAGAAGAATAAAAAAAATTGGGGTAAGAAAGTTGATTATGTATATATTTATCAGAATAGTTAATGCATAGAATGGGGCATATGTGAGTGGAATCACTGGAAAGGTTTTTCCAGAGAAATAAGATGTAAATAGTTATTTGCCTTTTGTTTATATCAATGCTTCTCTTAAGTACACGACCAAAAAGGTAGTACCATATATGTTAGCCATCACTGTACATGTATTACTAGAATGTTGAATGTCTTCTCAATTCACAGTACAGTCACTGTATTGATAATAAATGCAGTAACATTATTATTGTGATCATTTTTTGATTATGAAAACGACAATACAAAGTAGCATGAACATTGCTTGAAAGGTTGATGTAGCTGCAACTTCAGTTAGAGGGGGGAGAACTTTTTTTTAAGAGACATTAGTACTGGCCAATGACTAATCACCATTGTAATTCTGCATATTGTATTTTCACATATTCACTCACACTTCTTTATCCCAGTTTCTTTACATTATATTTTTGTTCCCACCTATTCAATTTAGTTGGGGCTAAGCAAATGCAGCAGAAGAAAAAACTGGAATGTACTCGAGTATATTTCATGAGTCCCAAATCATATCTTGCTAAATTAACATATTCTTCTTCCCCACCTCCTCAAGCTCTCAACTGTCCCAAAGGAGAATTCCACGCAAACTGCAGTCACCAATACAAAGTCCATCATTTCTCAACAGTTTCCACAAAGAGATACTGGACAACCCATATTATTTCAGGCCAAGCTGGACCCCCTTGGGGGTGCTCTAAGTTGTGTCTGGCTGTTCACACAGCCCCAAGGGGCCATTCAAGCTGCTTTCTTTAGTGATCCCTGGCTGATGGAATGGCCGTAGGCAGGGCGCAGAGCTTAGAACAGGGCTAAGGAAGAGTAGCATGGACAGACTAGAGAATCAATAATGATAACCACTGTGATGCTGGAAAAAAAGGACATCCTGCTTTACAGCAATTCAAATAGAAGCAGACAATGATCTCAAGGCTTATTTCAAGCTCACAGAGAATTATAGTTAACAATAAATACATTAAAAATACTCCCAGTGTTGTGTGCACTCTCTTAGCCGCACAAAATGAAACGCTCTAAGCAGCCCCCATGGGAATTGGATAGCACTACACATGTGAGACTGTTAGAAAGCAGAGAGAGGGAAATCCTTGAAAATGCAGCATGAGGCAGTACTGGCTGCATAGCAAAAATGAATATATTGGATTGGAGAAGAACAGTTGTGAAGCGTAAAGAAAAGAAAAGCCCACAGAGAGTCTCTCCAAAAAGTCTACTGTCAATCCTGGGAAAATGGAGGATTTGAGAGAAAGCAGTTAGATTAATGTGACAGTCTAAATGAGACTGAAAATGGGAATGGCCATCATAAGAGTTCATTAAGGGGTGTACAGAAGAGGGGCACAAACCTAGAGAACACAAAGATACTGTCTAAACAATAAAGAGGCACAAGAGATTGTACCTCAAAAAGGTTTGAGAAGGCTCTTTCAGCTCCAGTGCAAGCCGCATACTGATTCCGACTCTACAGTAGTTATTAAAATCATGGTCTTTTTCACTTATTATCTGAAAGACCCCAAAATGTTCTAGGCAAAACAAGAGAAAATGCAATCTGCCCAGAAGAACCTACAACCTTGATTTGACACATCACAGCAAATGAGAGTCATAAACACACAGAAAAGAGAAGCGAGAGGAAATGGGTGTCTCTCCCAAAAGATCACACAGTCACTCAGTAAGACATGCCCACATCTGTATGGTTAGTTTATTTGGGCTGTTTTAATGGTTTAACCTTACCCCCACACACACACCCAATTTCTTGTAGGCGAGGCAGCAGAAATGAATATTTAGGTGGGGTTTGAATGAGGCCATGAAGAGGTTTGGGGCGGGTATCCCAGCCCTCAGGGGCTGCCTGCAGGAACACATGGAGATATTTGTGACAGAAGATGAATGGAATGTCGAGGCTGGCATTATTGACAGGTGGGAAGCTTTCTCAATGCCTGTGTGAAATCAACACCTGCATGAATTATTATTTGTAGTAGAGGCCCTCGAGGCTCCAGCTGCAATAATGGCCGTGGCCCCACTGTTCCAAGCACTGCACATACACATAGGGAGTGACACTTCCTGCCCTGAGGAGATCACGATCTAAATGGAGAAGACAGGCAAAGGGTGGGAGAAAGGATTATTATCCTCATCTCCATCTCACCAATGGGGGACTACGGCAGAGATTAAGGGCCCAATTTTCTTTTTACACCAAGGTGCCTTAGTGTAAACGAGAACCAGGCCCGATGTGATGTGTCAAAGATCACACAGGGAGTGTATGGCAGAGCTGCAAAACAAACCCAGATCCACGGAGACCCAAGCACTGCCTTAATCACAAAACCATCTTTCCTCTTGTCTAAAAAGCAGCGGACAAAAGCTAAACCGTGGTGGGGAAAGGACAGTGAAAAGAACAGTGCTTCCGAGAGCTTGCCTTCTCTATAACATCCGCCATTATAATTGGCACTTCCATCATTAAATGAATCTGCAGCGTCAGCGACCTTTGGGACCCCTCGCCGCTAAATAGCTGTGTTGGCAACAGGAGCGCCGCCAGCTTTTCCGGCGCCCTAGGCGGCGGAAGGTCCCGCCCCCAAAATGCCGCCCCCAACAGCGGCGGTGGAAGGTCCCGCCCCCAAATTTCCACAGATGGACGGGGCGCTGGCGCCCCGCAAATAGTAGCGCCCTAGGAGACCGCCTAGGTCGCCTAATGGGTTGCGCCGGCCCTGGTTGGCAAAAAGCTCTCACTTCTCTCTGGGAGTTGCGGAACGGTTGTGCCCCATCCCACTACAGACAGTTCTGGCAAGAGTGAGATATGCATTCATGACCTTCAAGCTTGAGTAGTACAGCTACTTCTGTCTAGAAATGAAGCAACACCCTTAAAAAGCTCTGGTACAAAGTGCAGCAACTGTTCTGGTTAGCAACGCAGGTGGCTGTGAACACATCACCCTGGTGACTCTGCTTTCTGCACTGGTTCCCCAATGAAGAGAATCCAGTTCAAGGTCTCTGCCCTGATATTTCAAAACATCCAGAGATTGGCCCAAGAGATCTCTTCTTTCTTTGTGACCATGACTTCCTACAACAGTTCAATTCAACTGGCACAATCAAATTGACAACCAATAGGGGCAGGTTCACAAGTAAAAGAGACAGCTTTTTTGTTCTTATTTCTGCTAATCCAATAAAAATAATGTATTTCAAGTAAACAAGATATAGTTTTGGGTGCCACCTAGTGGAGCAAATATAGGGGATAAAATACCCTTGTCCATTAAACCTATGGACCGGCGTGGGCAAACTTTTTTGCCCGAGGGCCACATCGGGGAATAAAAATTGTATGGCAGGCCATGAATGCTCACAAAATTGGGGTTGGGGTGTGGGAGGGGGTGAGGGCTCTGGTTGGGGGTGAGGGCTCTGGGGTGGGGCTGGGAATGAGGAGTTTGGGGTGTAGGAGGGTGCTCCGGGCTGGGATCGAGGCGTTTGGAGGGCAGAAGGGGGATCAGGGCTGGGGCAGGGAGTTAGGGCGTGGGGAGAGGCTCAGGAGTGCAGGCTCTGAGCGGCGCTTACGTCAAGCGTCTCCCCGAAGCAGTGGCATGTCCCTTCTCCAGCTCCTATGCGGAGGCACGGGCAGGCGGCTCTGCACGCTGCCCCATCTGCAGGCACCACCCCTGCAGCACCGGAGAGGGCCATTGGAGCGCGTAGGAACCGGAGCGGGGCCGAGCTGAGTGGTGCGGCCCCCGACCGGAGCGCCCCGACCGGAGCGCCGGAGCCGCGTGGTGCGGCCCCCGACCCAGCACCCCAGCCGAAGCGGAGCCGTGCTGTCTGGTGGGGCCCCGCCCCAGCGCCCTAGCTGGAGCAACGGAGCGGGGCCGAGCCACGTGGTGCGGCTCGCAAGCCGGCTTAAAACAGCTCGCGGGCCGGATCCAGGCAACGGGCCGTAGTTTGCCCACCCCTGCTATGGACCCAGATCTTCAGAGGAGCACTTCTCCTATTTAGGCAAGTTCAGTAAAAAACCAAAAAACAGCGCCCAGAAGCTCTCATTCAGAAAGCTGGTGCTGGCACTTTTGAAAACCTGGCCAATAGAGAATTCAGCATAGTTGCTCCTTTATGCACCAGACCTGAGTCTGCCCCAGGGTCAAATGCAGTGGTTGGCTAGGGAAAACAAAACACATCTACAATGTGACAGCATTTGAGAGTTAGAGCTCGGGGAAGCCAATGAAGTCTGGTGTCTGCTTTGTGAGAAACTTATGACCCAGTGATAAATGAAAGGCAGTTTCAAGGGTTAAAACAAACAAACAGAAAATAAGAGTTCATGATTCAGCAAAAAAATAAAAGAAAATGGAGGAATGAAAGCCCAAATATGATATATACTACATAAAAAATAGAGCAGATTCATCTTCAACAGCCACTCTGCACTCCCCCAAACTGTTAAATCCAGAAGAAACTGCATCCCTTCCCTTCCTCATGTTAAAATTGGTGTATTCCAATTACACAGACAATGCCTTGGAAATATTTTAAAATAGAGTAAGAAACAGCAGTTAGAGGTGATGTATATGTCAATTCAATAGTGACCATTCCAGCAAGAGGCAAAGAAAAGCATTTTTTCAGTATAGTGAAGATTTTCCCCTAATTGTTAAGGTGACTGTTCTAAATATGCTCATATATAACTGCAGCAGTAGCAGCAGCAAAAGTTGGAGTGAAACCTGGTTGAAGTAGTTTATCTGTTTGTCTCTTATTTTCTAAGGAATCTACATAAACTTTTACATGACACTAAGGCTTCCTCACATTTATTAAACACAACTTGTATTTTAAAATAAAGTTGTACAGAAAAATGAGTGCCTTCAAAGTTACTCGATGGCTCAGAGGGTTGGGTAATGGGTTATGGAGAGCTTCACCTTTAAGCATCTGGTTGGAAGTGACTGAAAAATGTACCATGCAATGCTGTTTGGTAGCTTAGCTGAAATGAGTTAGGGGTCTCATTCTTGTGCAAGTGGAAGAGCGTTTACACAAAAAACACCCTTAAGTGGTCCCTTTGTTGGCATTCTCAGCAGAGGCCAAGGCCTGAATAGCAATGGAAAATGAACTACCTCACCTCTCCAGGGCTTTTGGGGGAAGCTCTCATTTTCTCTGCCCAGGCAGTACCTTGTCTGTGGATAGAGGACTTCAGTTTCCTGGGCTGTCAATCGGCACAAACACTAAAATACTGTTTTAAAGGACTTGAGCATTTTTCACAGGTGCCTTTTCAGCCTTGCTGAAAACTGGATTCACGTGTGACACTGTCTAGCAGACCAGTTTCCCTCCTCATTTCACAATCAGAAAAGGTTGACTGCAGTTTAGCAAGGAAAGTGAACTTTTATGAACTCAGCACCGTTACCTATAGGCTTATATGAAGCTGCTATAAAGTGTGTGTGGGGAGGGGGGGGACAGGGACGGGACAGACAGTGCTGGAATTTTGCCGAGTTCAAGGTGCTTTCATGTTGGGAGGTGAGGCTAAATGAAATTGTAGCCTTCTCAGGTTCTGACATGTGCATTCCAAGGCTGGGGACAATCCCAAAAGCTATAGACGAGTTAAATTCTTGATTCAACCCACACTTATTTGAACAACTAACCTTTCATCACATCTTCACTCTCTGTGCACCGCCGTTGTATCACCATTAAACTCACCATAAATCCCTTATGAACAAAGCTCTGACAGCATAACCATAAACATGCATCCTTCTGAGAGCAGAAGTATTATTCTCAAACACTGTCACCTTGTGGTACATTGGAGCTACAACATAATCCTTTAGAACAACAAGGAGTCCGGTGGCACCTTAAAGACTAACAGATTTATTTGGGTATCTGAAGAAGTGAGGTTTTTTACCCACGAAAGCTTATGCCCAAATAAATCTGTTAGTCTTTAAGGGGCCACCGGACTCCTTGTTGTTTTTGTGGATACAGACTAACACAGCTACCTCCTGATACTTAACATAATCCTTTAGTACAGCTGCAGAATTAGCTGTGGGATCTATGGCCAGCCACACAGGGCAAAATTCTGCAGTCACTTACACCTGTGCAATGCCTGTGATACGTAATGAAGGGTAGAACTTAGCCCATAGATTCCACTGCAAAAATAGAACCTCAGCTGGAGTTAATTCCCTTGTTTCTGTCTCTGAAATCACCTACCATACCTGTATATAAGACACGTCAGAGAATTTATGCCAAATCATTCACGTTGTTTAAAACTAAGTTTAAACAAGATGTTCTGGGATGACATCAATTTGGCCCTAAAAGGAACCATTATTCATGTGATGTGGGATGGTCCAATCACAGAGCTGCCAAGTTTTGTGCTGTTCCATGTGTGGCATTACCAAACGGTGGGGAAAAGCCACTGGGGACCCCTTCAGGGTCCCCTGAAAGGTGTCAGCCGGAGTGAGAAGGCAGGGCTCAGCGCCAAACATATTCATGGGCCCCCTGGGGGCAATGGAACATGGCACTGGGAGGTCGGTCGCCAGAGAGAGGGGCCAGCCAGGGGCAATGGAGCATGGCATGGTGGGGGTGGCCCCCTCCACCCAGCCCAGTGCGAGGGCACTGTTTACAAACTGGCAGTCGCCAGATGCAGACTGGCCTGCCCGGCCCTGTGTTGCCAGCGTGCCCCTTCCCCTTGGGGGTGGGCCCATGCCGTGCCATACAACCCCCCCCCGCCCAACACCCCCCGACTCCCTATACCCAGCGCCCCCCCAGACCCACTATGCCCAGCGCTCCCCTGACAGCCCCACCACCACAAATGCACAGCACCCTGCACACCACCATCCCTGCCTAGTGCCCCCCCCAGCCACAGCCCCACCACAAGTGCCCAGCACCCCACACAGGCCTCCCACTGCCCAGCACCCCAACACACACAAACCTCCCACACCGGCCAGCTCCTCCCCAATAGACCCCACACTGCCTAGCACCCCAAAACACAAAAACCTCCCTCACTGCCCAGCACCTGCCCCCCCCCCAGAAGCCCCAAAGACCCGCTCCCCCACCCCCTGCCCCCACCCCCACCCAGGCCGCACTCACCGCCCTGCTGAGCCACTGCAGAGCAAGGACCCCCAGTGCTAGGGGCAGGACAGCTGAAGCTTGGGAGCACAGAGCGGCCCCGTCTCCCAGGGCCCCACCCAGCGCTGCCCGCCTGGTGCTGGTGGTGCCCTTGGCGGAGGAGCTGTTTCCTTGCAAGGACTGGGGGGCAGCGCGCCGACTTCCCCAGCCCGCTGCTTCCACAGAGTGGCTGGGACAGGCGGGCCCCGCGCCCGGGGAGCCCGAAGTGGACGGTCACTGGCCTGGAACGGCTGAGGGCTCTTCTCCACCCCCAGCTGGCCACCAGCCAAGAGGAGCAGGGCACCCACAACCCCTGTTGATCCCACCTCTTGACGTCAATGGGAACTGAGAGCACCCAGAACCCCGCAGGATTAAGCCCTGAAATAGGTTCTTTAGAGAGAGCCCAGTGGAGGGCAACGAAAATGATTAGGGGGCTNTGGCCTGGAACGGCTGAGGGCTCTTCTCCACCCCCAGCTGGCCACCAGCCAAGAGGAGCAGGGCACCCACAACCCCTGTTGATCCCACCTCTTGACGTCAATGGGAACTGAGAGCACCCAGAACCCCGCAGGATTAAGCCCTGAAATAGGTTCTTTAGAGAGAGCCCAGTGGAGGGCAACGAAAATGATTAGGGGGCTGGAGCACATGATTTACGAGGAGAGGCTGAGGGAACTGGGGTTATTTAGTCTGCAGAAGAGAAGAGTGAGGGGGGATTTGATAGCAGCCTTCAACTACCTGAAGGGGGGTTCTAAAGAGGATGGAGCTCGGCTGTTCTCAGTGGTGGTAGATGACAGAACAAGAAGCAATGGTCTTAAGTTGCAGTGGAGGAGGTCTAGGTTGGATATTAGGAAACACTATTTCACTAGGAGGGTGGTGAAGCACTGGAATGGGTTACCTAGGGAGGTGGTGGAATCTCCATCCTTAGAGGTTTTTAAGGCCCTGCTTGACAAAGCCTTGGCTGGGATGATTTAGTTGGTTTTGGTCCTGCTTTGAGTAGGGGATTGGACACTAGATGACCTCCTGAGGTCTCTTCCAACCCTAATATTCTATGATTCTTTGGGCCAGATCCAGAGCTCAGTTACACTCAGACAAAACAGAAGTAACTCCAGATTTCAGCTGAGTCACTAATTTTTCCACTAGTTTTACTAAGATCTGAATCTGCTTCTCTGAGTCCTTATTGCTCCCGGGTACGATGTATCAGTTCCCAACACTAATTCAAGCAAAAGATGTCTCTTTGATGCAACATGCGTTAGTAAACAAATGTAGCTGTCAATGTCTCATTGTAAATGTGGGCTTAATTTAATCAGGGCCAGCACAACAAATATTGGCTGTTTAGGTCTCTGCTGCCGGGCAGTGTAGTAGAGGGGATCTTCTTAAAGGGATAAGTAGGGATAAGCTTCCCCACATCCCATAGCTGTGTTCAGAGCTGGAAGTGGGGCAGCTGTGCCATACCTGCATCAACACCTGGCCTGAGCTGTCCTCCTAATGGTATGAAGGGTGCCCTGAAAAGTACAGACCCCTCCAAGCTGTCCTAACTACTGAGGTGCAAGGAGTAGCTGGACTGAAGCCAGCTCTAAAAATGTAGGGCCAGATTTTTAAAGGTATTTAGGTGCCCAAAGATGCAAATAGGCACGTAGTGGGATTTTCAAAAGCCTCTAGGCGCCTATCTGGTATAGACTGAAAACTTCTATCTATGTATCTGGTGGTCACAGCCTGCCTATCCTCATCTGTCTCCAGCTGTGAGGAATGCCAATGTGATCTATTGCTACTAGTGATTATGAACTGCCAGGCCTCCTCTCTCTGACTTCCTGTCTCTCTGACTCCTTCATAGCCAGCTCCTCTCTTTCCTGAACCTGGGGTACTGATTTTCCTGAACCTTGCAGTCTTTGAACTTCTCAGAAGCATCTCTACATGTCCCACCCATCCAAGACTCTTTTCCTCCAGCACAGCCACCACTGCTTGTGTCCCTTCTGGCTTCCAGCAGGAAAGAACCCATGACACATCCATTACAGATCATCACCACTGTTCCATAACTGGCAATTTTGAAATCACAATTGCAGAAAATTGTTAAGGAAAGCAAAGGGACACAAGCAGAAATCTATGGCCAGCAGAGTTAAGGGCAATAGGAAAAAGTTTTTAAAGTATATTGGGAACGGAAAAAAATCCTGACAATGGTACTGATCCAGTACCAGATGGAAATGGTAGAACTATCAATAATAATGCAGAAAAGGCAGAAGTAGTCAATACATATTTCTGTTCTGTATTTGGGGAAAAAAGAGATGATATAGTCATCCCACAGGATGATGATGATAAAATAGCTTCCATTCCAACTGTAACTCAGGAAGATGTTAAAAAGCACCTACAAGAGTTAGACATTTTTAAAATCAGCAGGTCCAGATAACTTGCATCCAAGAGTTTTAAAAGAACTGCCTGAGGAGCTTGCTGGACCATTAATGTTGATTTTCAATAAGTCTTAGAACACAAGAGAAGTCCCAGAATATTGGAAGAAAGCTAATGTGCCCATTTTTAAAAGGGGTAAATGGGATGACCCAGGTAATTATAGGCCTGTTCATCTGACATCAATCATGAGCGAGATAATGGAATGACTGATACAGGACTTGATTAATAAAGAATAAAAGGAAGATAATATAATTAACACCAACCAACATGAGTTTATTGAAAATAGATCCTGTCAAACTAACTTAATATCCTTTTTTGATGGCATTGCAAGTTTGCTTGATACAAGTGTGACGTTTGTGCAGTCTATATGATTTTGTAAAAACATGATAATAAGTGAATATAATGTAATTGGAATAGTTTTATAAAAACATGATAATAAGTGAGTATAATGTAACTGGAATATGCTTCATGCAAAAGGTATCATCACAAAGCTTATAATCTACTGAGAGTGATCATCCTATTTGTATAAATGTACCACTCTTGTATCTAAAACTAGAAATATAAAATATAACTCTGAGGGCCTATTGTAATTATGCAAAGTGTGGGCCATTAATGGTGGTTTGGAATCTTGATGACTCCCATTAACCAGAGCCATTGTCTGCAGATGGCTGTATTTACCTGTGAGTCTTCCTGTATATGTGTGTGCTGGCAAGTGAGTAATGAAGCCTTGCAGTGACATGTGATCATGTCACCTGAACTGGAATCCATCTTTAACCTGGTGCTTTTCCAGTGAGGGGTGGGGGAACCCAGAGGGACAAAGGATTCCCGCCTTATGCAAAAGATATATAAAGGGGTGGAAGAGAACAGAGAGGGAGAGGAGCCATCATGAAGAATCCCCTAGCTATCACCTGAGCTGGAACAAGAGCTGTACCAGGGGAAAGAATTGTGCCCAGGCCTGGAAGGTGTCCAGTCTGAGAAAAAACTTACTGAAGCATCTCTGAGGGTGAGATTATCTGTATTCAGTTTGATTAGACATAGATTTGCGCATTTTATTTTATTTTGCTGGGTAACTTACTTTGTTCTGTCTGTTACTACTTGGAATCACTTAAATCCTACTTTCTGTATTTAATAAAATCACTTTCTACTTATTAATTAACTCAGAGTATGTATTAATACCTGGGGGAGCAAACAGCTGTGCATATCTCTCTATCAGTGTTATAGAGGGCGAACAATTTATGAGTTTACCCTGTATAAGCTTTATACAGGGTAAAACGGATTTATTTGGGTTTAGACCCCATTGGGAATTGGGCATCTGAGTGCTAAAGGCAAGCACACTTCTGTGAGCTGTTTTCAGGTAAACCTGCAGCTTTGGGACAGGTGATTCAGACCCTGGGTCTGTGTCTGGAGCAGACGGGTGTGTCTGGCTTCAGCAAGACAGGGTGCTGGAGCCACCGAGCTGGCAGGGAGAACAGGAACAGAGGTAGCCTTTGCACATCGGGCGGCAGCTCCCAAGGGGATTTCTGTGATCCAACCTGTCACAACAAGTAATAGTGTTGATATAATATACAAATACTTCTGCAGGGTACTTGACTTGGTACCGCACAATATTTTCATTAAAAAACTAGAACTATATAAAATTAACATGGCAGACATTAACCAGATTAAAAAATGGCTAACTGATATCTCTCAAAATGTAATCGAAAATGGGTAAACATCTTTGAGCATGTGTGTTTTTACTAGGGTCCTCCAGGGATCTGTTCTCGGCCCTATGCTATTTAACATCTTTATCAATGACCTGGAAGAAAACAAAATCATCACTGATAAAGTTTGCAGATGACACAAAAATTGGAGGAGTGATAAATAATTTAGAGGACAGGTCACAAATTCTGAGTGATCTGGATCACTTGGTAAACTGGGCATGTCAAGGCTGATTCCCCACTCTGGCACTTTGAGTGTAGAAGGTGGGGGCCCGCAAGGATTCTAAAAATTAATACTGGCCACTCCAGGCTTGTATTAAACTCCCAAGGTTACAGCTTTTCTCTGACCTTGGATGGGTAGATGCTGCCAAGTGCAAAACCCCTTTGAGAACCCAGGAAGGCGCACTAGGGAATTCCTTCCTGTGGGGTGCCCTCAAGCCCTTACACACACACACACACACACACACACAAGAGCCGAGAAAGAAAAAACAAAGGAAATCAGCTGTTGCCACCAGCTAATTAAACAACCTGTGCACAAACCTCTTAGGACACAAAAAATTCAATCCTGTTCTTAAAAAAAGGTAAATTTTATTAAAAACAAAAAGAAAGATAATACATCTGAAAACTTTAGGCTATTGCTAGATTTAAAAAGAGCAAATACAAGAATTAAGCATCAAGAATGGTTTTCTTGAGGTCCAGCTTAAAGGTTAGAAGCAAAACAAAAGCATTTGGGGTTAGCACAGAGGAGTACACAAGCCATAAATAAATAAAAGGAGATAAACCTGATCGCGTCTTCCTAGACATTTCCTGATCTACTTACATACCTGGGGGTTTCAAATGAGGAGTTTCTAGGTATGATCCAAATGATTTTTCATACCTAGCTCAAACCTTCTTAAAGCATAGTTGCTATCCTGTTCCCTCTCTCCGGAGAACAACACAAACAGACAAAGGTGAAGTTTTTTCCCAATTTTAAAAAGTTCTAGCCTTCCCATTGGCTCTTTTGGTCAGGTGCCCACTCCCTTCCCTTTACCTATGCAGGGAGACTTTTTAACCCTTTACAGGTAAAGCAAGTAGAGAACAACTACTAAGAGGGATTTTATAGCTAACTGGCTGGCTGGGTGTCCATAAAAGGGAGCTACCCCCCTTTCATTTATCACAGGGTGTAAGCAAACAATATGTATTTTAATATGGCTAAATCTAGGAACTAAGAACGAAGGCCATACTTACACAATAGGGCACTCTGTCCTGGGAAGCAGTGACTCTGAAAAAGATTTGAGGGTCATGGTGGATAATCAGCTGAACACGAGCTCCCAGTGTAACACTGAAGCTAAAGAGCTAATGCGAGCCTGGGATGCATAAACAGGAGAAGCTAAAGTAGGAGTAGAGAGGTTATTTTACCTATATGTTTGGCACCAGTGTGACCGCTGCTGGAATATTGTGTTCAGTTCTGGTGCCCACAATTGAAGAGAAATTGAGAAAGGTTCACAAAAGAGCCAGGAGAATGATTAAAGGATTAGAAAACATGCCTTGTAGTGAGAGAGACTCAAAGAGCTCAGTCTATGTAATTTAACAAGGAGAAGGTGAAGGGGTGACTTGATTACAATCTGTAAGTACTTACATGGGGAACAAATATTTAATAATGGGCTCTTCAAACTAGCAGAGAAAAGGTATAACAGGATCCGGTAGCTGACTGGAAATATGGTGTAAAAATTTAATGGTAAGAGTAATTAATCATTGCAACAATTTATGAAGGGTCATGGGGGATTCTCCATCACTGACAATTTTAAAATAAAGATTGGATATTTTTCTAATACATCTACTCTAGGAATTATTCTGGGGAAGCTCTAGAGCTTGTGTGATACAGGAGTTCAGACTAGATGATCACAAAGGTCCCTTCTGACCTTGTAATCTATAAATCTGTATCTTTAGGTGATTAAATCTGGTCCTTATTGTGCCCTGGGTTGCTGCTTATGTGGCCCATGCCTAATGCTATCCCAGACAAATATACAAATATTTCACATATTAACTGCCAAAAATTATTTGATTATACAGGTATATTGAACTATGCTCCCAGAACATTAAGTAGTGGGCCATACCAGTAGGAAATGATTTCTTTGACAAATAATAAAAAATAAACGATGTATTTCGTGTATATTACATTTCAAACAGAAAGAAAAATGTTGAACTTTATAAGTAACTTAATCCCTCTTCCCAGGCACAGTCTTTCTGCCCATGTAGATCTTCCATATTTACTGAATATTTGGAATTCCAGTCTCGTTCAAAAAGATTTTTTAATTGTTCCTGTATAACTGGCTTCTTTCTTTGAGGATCTGTTGAAGTCTGGTTGACAATCAGCCCAACTCCAGCTGTATTACTAAAGTAATCTTTTGACCAATTGGAAGTCCCTACAGGATAGAAACATTGATGGTTAACAAGGAAGAACAATTTTATTTCAAATATTTTGTTGGGCAGAGGGGCAAATTGGATGAAATTTCAAGCCTGGGGCCTAATGTTAGACTCTTCAATACATATTTAAGGCACCTAAATATAAGTGGACTGATTTTCAGAAATGTGGTACAACTACAAATGCCATTAAACTCAATGGGAGCTGCAAGTCATCAGCATCTTTGAAAATCAGGCCAGCTGTTTCTCATTTGAGGGCTCCAATATAGACGAACAACTTTAAGTGTCAACTGGAGGCTCTTTAGGAGTCTAATACAATGGAGGTTGTGGCACAGATGCACTGAATGTACCCATTATAGAAATAGGAGCAAGACACAAAGTTTGGATTGGGGAATGGGGTTGTTTCCAGGTCTGATATTTTGGTTCAGGTCCATATCTAGTAAATTTATTTCACTCTGCACTCTCTCTCTCGGTTTTCTGTGCGGCAGTGCCTTAGCTGCCTCAGTGACAATGCAATCTCTGCAAAGCTTTTAAACCATCAGAAGAAAAAGACTAAATGAAAATAAGGTATGCAGCTGAACTTTACTTGTTACAAGAAAACAGGGTCTAGCTGAATACAACACCTACAACCACTGTGTCCTATACTTGGGATCTAGCTGAATGTGATTTCTGATGCCCTGTCAACAGCTACCATAACACAAAGCATTGAACACTGTGAATAAATCCAAATGTTAGTACGTAGGGTTTCTGTGGCAGGTGGTCTCACTCAGACAAATCTCTCATTCATTCCAAGAGGTGCTTTGGGTAGAAAATAAATTCTCATTGTAACTAACTGCACCTCTATCTTCTGAAGATAATTCAATAGTACACAAACGCACACTGACAGGGGGGTGAACTTGGTGACCTCTTCCATCACTTACTCTCATCTAGGATTCTAATACGAGAATGAGACATCAACACCAACATGGTGGTTAATAATTTAGGGTGTCTGAGGCCCCTGTATCCTCCACTCCACTCCTGAAATACTGCTTACCAAACAACTGGTCAATGGATTCCTCACATTAAGCTTTTGTCAAAGCAAAATAATGTTTTTTTCCCTGGAATACTAAGTGTCATTGCATGAATCTAAACACACAATTTCTGAGATTACTGCGAGTGCTTGACAATAATACTAATCTCCGCTCATTCAAGGCCATGTACTTCATTCTTAATGGTTCACAATCCAATAAAATAATCTCTTGCTGAATTTGCCCTACATTATTTTCTCCCATCATGTCTTTACTCTTCTATCCAGTGCAAATATTTTGCTAAAGCTACCACTATATGTTTCTGTACCCTTCATGGTAAATTTAGCTAACATTTGACACGACACCCAATGTCATTTCAGCTCTGTCCCAACCCTGTAGTTCTGATCATGTCTGAAACTATACATATTCAAAATAGGACACTTACCAATATACGCCACTTTATCAGTGACCATATATTTGTTGTGGTTCACTCTCCCGAAAGGGATGTTTGTGTGATTCAGAACTGGAACAATGAAGATTTTCTGGATGGAAAATAATTACAAAGCATACATAGAATTACTGGAGTGAAGCATAGATTATATTATTGGATGCTGCAAACTTTCTTTGTTTTCAAATAAAAGTCTATATAGGATAGGATAGAATAGAATAGAATAGAATAGAACAATATTTTCAAAAGCTCTGGCTTTAGATGGTTTATAAGACAGATTTTGCTATTAGTCAAGAAAACTAACTTGGACAAACTGGTGACTCCACTGTGAGCAAAACTGGATAAGACAGCGCGATCAGATAAGTATAATATGTACTTCACAATGTTCCATCTGTGAAAGAGCTATCATATTACAGTAAAGACAACTAAATACAGTTTTAGACAGCTGTTTAATAGTCTTACTATTCTGCATTCATCATTGATTGTTGAGTGTTACTGTACAGTTGAATGGGCTGATCCCAGACAGAGACTGGTATTGCAAAGAGCAACAGTGCCTTACAATTTTTTAACTTTAATTAAAAATTACATTTCAAACCATTGTTTGTTATCTTCCCTGCTAAAAATCCATCCATCTTGATTCTGTTATTCTCCTCTATCCATCCACCTGCACCAAGCTGGGAGCGCCCCACAGCCAGGGCTTTCACCCTAGTAACCACCTTGGTGTATTTGCAGGGAGGTCACTAGTAAGGAGTCCCATTCATAAAAGTGTGAGTGGTGCTACTAATCAGACAAAGTGTAATTTCTTAACCATGCCACGCCAGAAAGATGATGCTGTAAAAGTTGTAAGAGGCTGTGAAGTAGAGCTTATCAATTAAATTACCACAACGATTGTAATGAGTCAGCTATCCTCTTTGTAGATTTCTTTGCATGTGCACTAATATTGCAAACTGGCTTGAAATAAGTACAGCCATTGCTTCCTAGAAGAATATCATCATCATCATCATGACCAATCCCACAGGGATGTAGAATCCTTGCAGATCAAGTGCCAGCTGGCTCCGTCTTTAGCTAGGTCCTTAAGATGGTCCGGCTGTATGTTCAGTTTACATCTATCACTGGCAATCGCATCGCACCACCAAAGCTTTTGGCAACTACGTAATCGCTATCCATATAGTGGCATTCCTTGGTAAATATGCTTCATAATTCACCGGTCTTCCACCCTAATAATATGTCCAAGAAAGCTGCTGAAATCAAACCAGTGCTGGTGGAAGCGGTTGCTGGGCTCAGTTAAGAATAATGTTGAATAACATCGCCTAGGCCCAAATTTCAAAGGAGTATTGCTGCAAGGTCTGTAATCAAATTTGTATGGGCAATCATTTGTGTATACAGCTGTACATTTATACACACAGGTAGTTGTGGTGCCTGCTTGAAAGCTGCCTTTTTAAAAGAATGGCCCATTATGTCAAAAGAGTTTTCTTATCTTACCACATCGATGGTGATGTTGGTATGTGGATCACTGAGAGCACAAAGTGACTGCAAATAATGGAACATGGACGGGTCAGTGTGGAGCCAGCAGCTGATCAAAAGCCTGATTTGTACATTGTGGTTGAAGGCCACACGTCTCAGAGCATTGTCAATGTCTGGCCAGTATCTATAGGAATGAAAGTAAATGAACAGAAAAATACATTCAGAGAAAACTGAGACAAGAAGTATCTCCCACCACATTGATAACAAAATAACCATAGCAATAATCATTTAGAGCTGGATCATTCCTTTGAAGGTACTACCTGGAGTCAAAGGCAATGGGGAATACTGGGGATAAACCAGGAGTCATTTTGCAGAATGCCTCCTGGATGTGTCATGTGCACAGAGGCTGTTCCCTCTCTATACACTGGTCCCACTCCATCAGCCAGTGCAGATGGAGGAAAGGGCATGGCACCATCTTCTCTCCACCCGTGCCTGCCCCCGTTAGTATGCTGTAAGACCACAAAGGAGTAAAGACCCTGCTCTGAGTGCAGGGACTACTGTTCTTCCCGGCACTTGTATGAGCCACACTGGGGGGGGGGAAGGCTGATGACAACTTCCTTGGAGGGCAGAATATGGCCCATAATTACTAACTCTTAACACCTGTGTAGCACTTTCACTCCCTAAATTATAAAGCACTTTACAGAGGAGGGGGAACATTAGGGAAACTGACACACAGAAACTTGCCCAAGGTTCCCCAGCAAGGCTGTGGTGGGTTAATTTCCTTAACCTATTCCCCTGCCACTGGGAGATGTCTGAGTGCTTCCAAAGGGAATTATTAACCAATAAAACAAAGACCTAGGGCTTTGTTTCCTCAGACCCTCTCTCTCTCTCTCTCACACACACACAGTCATCCCACTGAAAGCAACAGAGCTACTCATGTGTTTTCAGAAGTAGGTCCATGAGCCATAATATATTTGGAAGTCTTGGAAAAACATTCTGTTTAGGGACTATTCTCCATTGTTTTACCCATTTTTAATTAATTAACCCCTGGGTATGAAAACAGAAGCTTTGTTCCTTCTGAGTTCAGCTGCCTGAGCTGCTTCTTTCTGCCCAACCTGAACTAATCAGCCGCAGTTTGTAACATTACAGCTGGTTGCTGTGGAGATGTGCAAGGGCTCAATCCTGCATTCCCTGGACCCTCAAACTTCCATTTGCATCAGATCAGGAGAGAACATAGAGAACATAAACGGGGGATTAAGGCTTCAAACAGAGAATGCACAACATTAATAAATTGACTCCTAAGGGGGAAAGGAGCCTGTTTTCATGCAAATATTCTTAGTGAAAAAGAATGGGAGAAGAGAAATACAGAAAATCAAATATATGACATAGAACAGAATTTCCTCTGAACTGTCTGATTTGCAAAATTATCCATCAGGTGGCAGCTGGTCTGTGAGTGATTGGATAATACTTCGATATTAGGAAAAACTTTCTAAATAAAAGGATAGGTAAGCATTGAAATCGGCTTCCAAGGGAGGTTGTGGACTCCCATCGTTAATGGTTTTAAGACAAACACCTATCAGAAATAGTCCAGGTTTACTTGGTCCTGCTTCAGTGCAGGGGGCTGGACTAGATGACCTCTCAAGATCCCTTTCAGGCCTACATTTCTATGATTCTATAACCCATCTCTCTCTATAGATGCCTAGGGCTGCAGGTAATACACACTGTCATGCATTCATTATGGAACAATGATCATTTCTGAGCACATGTACCATGATATGACTGTTGATAGATGCATAAACTAAATGGCAACACAGGGCCCAGTCTGTTCCTCACAGGAGACTTGAAGCAACACACACATATATGTAATTACATATGATTTCTATCAGACTTTTTTTAGTGATTAGATAACCCAGAAGTGCTAGATACAGATATAATTTAAAATACTCAGAGAGGTTGGCTGCATATAAACTTCCTAATTCAAGTGCAGCTGAGGGTTTTTGAGGGTTTTTTAAAAACACCTAATGACTTCACAGATTTCTGTATTACTCTGTGGTGGTCCACAGAGCACTAGCTGACCATATAGTGCCTGCTACTTCCCTTCTTTTATAGCTCCTTCTGCAAGCATTCACAGCCTCAGTGAAGAGTCTGAATGCCCATAGAAGTACTTGTAAAGTAGGAGGAAAAGGCAAAAAAGCTTCATCTAATACTGCAGCCATAATGGGAGGAAGCAGAGGAGACCAGAGACCATTGAGAGATGCCAGGAGAAGCAACATTTTCTTTTGAAAATTTTACCCCGAACGTATCTCCCTAGGTTCTTGTAACTGCTATGCTTTTGCCTTGAGTAAAGTTTGGAGGGAAAGGGCCTGATTCTTCATTGCCCTACAGCCTGTGTAGGTATTTACTCCAGTAAACTTTCTAACAATAAGTGTAGTTAAGCACAACTAGGCTTCCACGGGAGATTGAAGAATCCCCGTGACTGAAAGATTTTAAGAACAGGTTGAATAAACACCTGTCAGGGAGGGGCTACCTAAGCACAGGGGGCTGGACTTCATGACTTCTTGAGCTCCCTTCCAACCCTACATACATTTCCATGAAGCTATGAAGTGAGAGCAAAGTCAATGTAAAATGCTACCAAAACAGAAGTGTAGTGTTTTACACACACTTTGCAATGGCATAACAACTGCAGAATGTCCAAAGTCTCAGTTCACTTCATGGGTGAAAAAATAATATTAATATTTCTAAAGGGGGAAAATGCTGCATTTTTGGTAAGAACAAATTTCTGCAGAAGCAAAGGACATTTAGTTATGAAAACAGTTGACTGCTTGATCCAGGTTTAATCTCCTACTTTGCTGGGTGTCTGAAGCGGGTTGTAGGAAAATACTCCATGACTGAGATATACACATATTCTTCTGCATCATTTATAACATCAATAATAGAAATGAGGTCATGAGTACGACCCTTTGGGCAAAACGCAGGAGGAGAGGCCTGTAAAGGAGGGAAGCAAAGTCTGATGATCATCGTACATTTCTCTGTTCCTGTCCTACTATTCAAATTTTCTTTCAACAAACTTTAATTGATTGAATTATATTAACCTCTACTCAGTTTTGATTACACATACAGAATTTCCTGAGCTGTATTCATTTACAGGTTCAGGAACTGCGTAAACAATTTTTAGGTTTGAAAACTGGACTCAAAATCCCAGAATATAATCAATGTGTCCATCAGATAGCTAATATAATAAGGAAGAAACCCTATAGAATAGGTCAGTAATTCTGTATTTCAAATCTACTAGCCATTACAAGGTAGTAAAAGAAAGTTTAAAAACCATCATGGGCTAGAATTGCAACACACTATTTACTACGGGCCAGATTTTGCCACTCTTATTCACACTGTAATGCATTAATCCTAAAGTAGTCTCTTTCAAATGAATGGGAAGACCTGAGCAGTAAGTTACTACAAAATGTGAGTGACCTATGGCAGGATCTGTCCCTATGTTTTCATCTGAAGATACAGAGCCTGGTTCTATATCCCTTACTCATGTTGCGTAGGACCTTATTCCATGAGTAGCCCCACTGAATGGAGGGAATTCAGTATTCCACTGAACTGTGGAATAAGTTGCTACTCAACCTGAGTAGAGTGTAAATGAGCCCGAGTAAAGAGAAAAATACAGATTATGACATTTCCAGCAAATAGTTTGCCACAGTTTACCAAAAAATATTTTAATTTTAAATCCGCTTACAGAAAAATAGGCTGTTGTCAAGGTTCCATTAAACTGCATGTCCAGAGGCCTATACTTGTTAATTTTGGTGGAATAATTGCTCGGCCATGGGGAGGGAACGGTGGCATTAGCGTGCCCAAGATCCCAGTATGTTCTGAATGTTTTCCATAGATCGTTGGCTAAGCAGCTGCAGTTGTATATCACGGCACCAACTTCTTTCACCTGCAGAGAGAGTAAACATATGTCAAAACCCGCTCTCTTACACCTCAAAGGCTTTCTTCACCCCACATTGTTTTCCTGATGTGCCCATATTTTATATTACTGTCATGTGTTGGCATGGAGAACTATAATAAAATATGTGAATGATAATTTCTCACACGGCTCTGAAATTTATCCCATGGATATCATCTCTACCATGTGTATTGAGGTGAGTTTATGTTTAGCAGTATAAAGTACATCTGACCTGAGAAAATGACCTCCAGTCCATATTTGCACTGCCAATATACATATGTTTCATGTCTACAATCCAGAATTTGGAATGCAGCACACCTTTTGTCAAATGTCCAAAATTGACCCTTCTTACATGAGCCCCTAAGGAAAGATATTGAGTAAGGGGGGGGGGAAACAAACATGTTTTAGCTAAAGTAATTCCCAACACAGTTTTTAATTTTAATATTAACATGAAAATGGAGTGTAATCTGTATCATTCTTGTGGTGACCAGAACGTGTATGGATTTCTAGTACTTGTATGATATGGATTTCTAGTATTTGTATAATATATGTATACTTGCTAAAGCTTAACTTTCAGAAAAGTACCTTAAATGTATATCAATATTCACAAAGGACCCAATACAGCAAAGTACTTAAACTCATGCTTAACTTTAAGCATGTGAGTAGTCTCATTGACTGCAAATTAAACATGAGCTGAATTGGATCCTTGGGTCCTTGTTTACAACATTGTTTACTTGGGTCCGTGTTTACAACACTGCAGAACTGTAGAGGCCTTGTGAATTACATAGTTACCTTTTTTCTTCAAAACCTTAAGATCAGTTGAATTTACAGCTAAAGTTGGCAGGCTTGTTGCAATATACACTGAGACATTCTCCATAAGTAAACTTTCAAACTTCTTCAGAATATCTTCACCCTGCTTATAATGCACCACTCATTATGCTGCACTATGACAATAAAGAGCAAGGACCTTCTAAAAATAGGTACTTCATTTGAAGGAAACACACACAATACAAGGATGGGAATGTTTTATCTTTAAGTGCGTTTCAGTTAGAAATGGACTAAAGACACAAAATAAAGATCTTGATCCAATTTATAAATACAACTTTGCTTCCTATCAATTAATATCATTTGCTGTAAGGTCATTACAGCCAAACACAGAAAACACTAGAAGTGAAATATTTCTCGAGTTCAAAGATGAAATGCAAATGGCAACAAAACCTATTGGCTGTTGATACATCAAATTGATTTTCTGAATCATTTTTATTTGAGGAAAGTAGTAGGGATTATAACTGGATGAGCTGGCCCTTTAAGAGGGTAGGGGCTCAGCTGCACCTCTGCCACACTTGTCTCTTCTCCCAAGTGGAGGAAATGAGCAAAATCATGTGACAGGCAGGTCCTATCAGGGAGGAAGGGATAAGAGCAACTTGTGGGTCACGGGGAGAGAGAGAGAAGTACTGGGATGGCAGATGGTATAGGAAGAGGACATTGGAAGGAGCAGCAGGGCAGCCGAGATAGTGGAAAGCCCTGTTGTGTTGGGTTCTGAAGGCTGGAAACCCATAGAAGAGGGTGAGCAAGGGTTTCTCCTACACTGCCACCTAGTGAGGTGAAGCCATGATCCCTGCAAACAAGGGCAGGCACATAAAGACTGAATAGAGGCCAGGAGAGGGCAGAGCTGAGCCCAGGGGAAGGGCAGCTTTGGAAGAGAAGAGAGACTCTTGGAAAGGAAGATCAGGGTGGAAGACTCTTTTGGTTTTGTGTTTGCTTGGACTTTGGTACCCCGGACAGCGTGGCTTTCTTGTGATTTGGCTGGAGGGCTAAGCCACCTCTGTCATGTCAAGCTCTGAAGGCCAAGAGGATGGTATGAGATGAGGGTAAACTATGGCAATGGAGGGTCCTGGAGCCAGACCGGATAGGTGCACTGCTCCATGGATCATATGTGAGCTTATTCCTGTTTTTCTCTTACCTCTTCAGAAGATGAGTCATTTACATTTATATCTTCTCCTGTGAGAGACCAGTAGTAAGAAGCCACATGAATTCTTTCCTGTGCCATGTTGAGGAGACCCATCCATGCTTGGTACAAGGGTTTCACAGTGGTGCTATTTGTCTCATAAGGCATGTCATAAGGAATACTTTCCACAAGTTCAAAACTGCAATGGCAATTGGATATCATGAGGCAAACATTCATGAACAGAATCATTCATGCAGGACACTGAAGAATATTCCTCTCTATATGCGGTAATGGACAATTCTAAATTAGAACCCCAAGGGCTGGGCAAGGATGACCAGAGAGTGTTTGCTGGCTCTAGTTTCTGTAATCCTATGAGATGTGTAATCAGAAAGTTTAATTATCTTCCCAAATTAGTGGTGCTTTATAAACTGTTACAGTATGTTGCTTTGCTATCTACCTCCTTTTGAGGTTGTTAACATTATGACTATTTCTCTATCAGTTAATTAACTCTCTCTCTCTCTCTCTCCAAACCATCAGATCTGGCTTACTTGCATGAATCATTACATCTATTGACATTGTCTTCATTAATCATCTTGTCTTCCAAGATATCTCCAAAGAGTCCTTGCTCCTCCATCTGCTGGTAACTGCTGATAATGGTTTCTTTGTCCTCTGGAAAATCTACGTTGACTGGTTTTATGATGTAAATAGCCATCAGGACAACAAACCCAACTATTGAAATCACCAGCACGAACTGGACCTAGAAGAGAGTTCATGTTAGAGATGGTTTGTCATCGCTGAAAAGCCTTCCAAGAGCCATTAATACTGTAACAGGTACCTATCACTTTACAAACAAGTACCTGAATGTTAACTCTGCTTTCAGCTACTATCAAACAGTTCATTTGCACCAGATACGTCATTCAGACCAAGGACCCTGAGCTTGGGGCTGATTTTACTTTTTAAATTTTATTTTATACCAATACACCAAAAATCCTTTCTTTACCCAAACTTTATTTGACATGTTTCAGTTTTCTTTAACAAAAGAATAGCAGATATTCATCTGTAACGCAGCCTGAAATATGGAGCCATGACCATAATTGGTATATTTACAAACTTGGGGAAAAAACAAACAGGCAGTTTTGCAGAAGTCAGAAACATAAATATAAATACAAATCAGAAACATAAAGCCATTTTTTGGTTTCAGGCCATTGTTTGTTTTTAGACTTCTGTACCTCAAATGTCACTTTGGAAAGTGGAACTTAGCAAACCATTAGTCCATGAGATCGATAGTGTTCCTCTTTATGCTTTCATTTTGGTCTAACAGCTTGGTGTTTCCCTTTTTCTGTGTCTTTCATAACCAGAATGTCTGGCGAACTTACTTATATACAGGTACAGTCCATGCACTCATTATGAAACTTACAATATAATAGTGACTTCTATATGACTTTCCTATATTAAGGAGATCGAGCAATGGAGCAATAATTATAAATGTTAGGATCATTTTTACCTAGTCATGCCCAGACCCTCAAAGGTATATAGGCACCTAACTCCCACTGATTTCAACTCTAGAGAGTACCTCTTGCAACTCTTAGGAGCTGGGAGTGTTTGGCACCTTGTGGAAGGCACTCAACACCTCTGGGATCTAAAACCTCCAGGGTGTGAACCATCCTTTCCAGGAGCGCCGCCAGCTTTTCCGGCACCCTAGGCGGCAGAAGGTCCCGCCCCCGAAATGCCGCCCCCAACAGCGGCGGCGGAAGGTCCCTCCCCCAAAATTCCACGTCCGGCCAGGGCGCCGGCACCCCCCAAATAGCAGCGTCCTAGGCGACATATAGAAGACAACCTGTGCTTAGCACCCCTATGCCATAGTGCTGGGAGCAAGCTTGGGTGGATAAAATAATTCTAATGGATTGTTACTTGGTGACTAAATCAGAGAGAACATTCACCCCAGTACATTCACCCCAGTCTAGATAATACTTAGTCTTGCCATGAGTGCAGGGGACTGGACTATGATTCTAAGACACATACACACACAAGGCTCGATGAATCGCTTAATCCCTTAAAATAGTATCCAAGTGGTACATCGGCCTTGCAGATGAATTTCATCCGCTGTATTACATGAGGCATTTTAAAGGGTAAATCCACAGTAACTTCACTGAAGTCAGTGGCCCAGTACCTTAGCTGGTGGGTAAGTTGACAGGGCTCCGTTGACTTCCGTGAAGCTGTGCTGATATACACCAGCTGGAGATGTGGTCCACTAAATTTGTCTATTTATCTATTTGCCTCCTGTCACTGTCGGATCTGAGCACCAATGAAGTACATGGCACTGCTTGCACGAGTGGGCATTACTCTCACAAGCAAAGGCTGCAGGTCTGGTCTCTATATTGTCACACACTGTGGGGCCGATTAGGGCCCCAGTTAAGTCAATGAGGATTTTGTCCACTGACTTTGCTGCAAAGCCAACTTGTAATTCTAACCCATATAATAAAAATATTATTAAATTGCTATTTTTTTCCAGCAATCTTGATACAATGCTATGTATTCTCAGTTCTCATTCACTCACTCATTCACCACAGTGTGTTTGAATACTTACCGCTTTGATGCCTTTTTGGTCATTTGAGTTTAATTTCACATAGGAATACTCATTTAACAGCAGGGATTTTTTAAAAGCATTTTTTCCAATCTGCAAAACAGAAACGTATGTACGGGGGGGGAAATAAGAAACTGAATTACATACTATGGCAACATTTGTATAAGCCTGTTACACACAGAAAACCAGGCTACTGCAGTTGTACTTTATGGAGTTCTGGAAATGACAAGCGTACAGAACAATCATCGTATTATGGAACTTTGGTGACATTACTAGATACCAAGATGACATGGCCCAGTCTTTGCACATGGAATGCATTCCCTATAACTAATTTGCAAGGAAATGACCTGCTCATTCTTCAGATCTCTAATCAAGACCCACTTCTATCATGGTGCCTACAAATAAATTAGCCAACTAATAATGCCAAAGTACAGAAACTAGAGGGGATAGTGGATCTTTTTCAAATCTAAATTGTCTAACATTTTGACTGTATATTTTGTTCTTCTTCCCTACCCTGTGCACTGGGGTTGGCTTCTTAGATTGTAAGCTCTTCAAGGCAGAGACTGTGTTAAAGGGACACGGACCAAGTGGGTCTGCTGAAATCTGCAAGTCTCTTCTCTCCATTGCAGCCATGCTCCAGGAAACTAGCTAACCCCAGTGCTCAGGCTATGCTGTCCCCAGATGCAAGCGTCATCAAGGTCTCCAGCCACAGAGTATCCCTGCTGCAGTGCTGTTCCCAGCCTCGCAGAGGTAACCCCCAGGAGTTACAGAAAGGAGTGGCAACATGGGTGGGTACTCGATGCTTTTGTAATGGTACCATATCCCCTAGACTCACTGAAGCTCACACCAGAGGATGGGGTAAGAATCGTTAGTGGCTACACTGGGGGTTGCCTTTCCACATATGTGGCTTTAGCATGGGCTCAGCTGCCCCCACAGAACATGCAGTGCTGCTCAGGTTTGGTCCGGCAGTGGCTGGCGTGCAATCTGGTCGCAGCGCCACTCAGGTTTGGCGCCCACTATCAGTAGAGTGGGGAGTGACACACCCGCCCCAACCATTGCTGCAGTTGGTGTCATCGTGCTGGGGCTGGAGCTCAGGAAGAGGCAGGACCGGGAACAGAGCCCTGTCTGCACTCAGGGCAGAGCTATCCCCATCCCCGCAGGAGGGCAGTGACCCCAGAGGCCTGAGCCCTCTGTGAGCTCCCATCCCGTTCCCAGTTCCTCATCCCCATGAGGAAGGCAGCAACCCCACAAATGCCCTCCCCCGCAATATAGTGCACCCACTGAGTCGGAAGGCCACATCCACCCCTGCCTTTCCAATCACTTCACATGCCTAAGGGTCAAACTCACTCCTGAGGTCACTGTAGTTACCCCAGGGATGAATTTGGCCTTCAGGGGGATAATAGGCATTTGTATGCGTTCAGACGCAAAGAGCACATTCTGAGGAAGGGCAGATTCAGTTATGATAGTGGCAAGGAGGGCCAGTATGGCATGAGCACCTATTCTGGCCCTGTATCTCCTTTCTACACCTCTGCTGTCTATAGCTCCTGTCCCTGAGCCATAATGTATTTGCAACACAGATTGCTTGTAGGGACTGGTTCTCTAGAGCTGGATGGCGTGAAGGAAAGAGGAGGAGAAGATCTCAGGAAGCAGTGGGCAATCAAGGAGTAATGATGCTTTGGGGAAGGAAAGAGACTCAGATGAAAGAAGAGAATGCAAGATGAAAGGGTAGAGAAGTGAGAGCAAGAAACACAGAAGAGGAGGAAAAGATGACAGGATAAAATGAGTGAATACAACCATGTATAATAAACAACAGCCCACACATGCACAGGAGGGAAAGCTGTGATTCCATCTATGGGACTGGTTATTATTATTTTTAATCATGTTTATTACAGTAGCGGCTAAAGACCAACCAAGAATGGGGCCCCTTTGGGCTAGGCACCGTACAAACACAGAGTATTGGCAGCCTCTGCCCTGAAGAGCTTATGGTCTAAATAGACAAGACAGACACCAGGTCGTGGAAGGGGTATAGAGTGACCAATGTGATGGTGGCAAACGCTATCTTAGTTCCACCACATTGTCTGGGATGTGGGTTTGGTTAGGAGGCGGTCACCTAAATGGAAAGAAAAGGGAAAGGGGACATTGAAAGGAAGGGTGGTGTGGGGGACAGGCCAGATGAAAAGAGGGTAAGCAGGCAGGTGTGGAGTGAGGCTGAAGGGAAGAGATTGTGAGGCATAGGCTACAGAGCTGGGGGAGAGGCACTGCCCAGGCTCCGGCCTCACCATTTTTAAGCAGGTACATGGAAAATAAGGTTGCCACCTGGCTGGTTTTCTATTCTCGTGCCAGTTGCCAGTCAAGAGATGTGATCTGCTGGGGTTTTGGCTGCACTCATGTGCAGCTGTGTGCGTGGGAGGGGGGGGTGTCTCGTAACGAGAGACTGTGCACGTCACGGCTGGGAGCATGCTGCAACCGGCACCTAGGTCCCAATCTGCACGCACAGTGGGCAGTGTGCCGCATGCCTGGCCCTCCCCTGCCAGCTGCCAAAACCATGCAGGTCCTCTTAGTGCTGGGCGCTGGACTGGAAGAGGGAGGGACCTGTTACCCAAGGGCGAGGATCGCCAGCAGGGAGGGGTAAGGTAAGGAGTGGAGTGGGGGTGGCAGGGGCTCTTGGGAGGGGACAGTAGGGAGAGTCCCCCAAGGGCTCAGGCTCCTGGGAGGAGGTGGGTGTAGGGGTTCATTGGCCCGGGGGCAGGGATGGGCAGGCTGATGGTGGGGTAAGTGATGTGCCTGAGAGGGGAAGAAGAGGTTCAGGCGGGGGTGGGGGGGGGGAGAAAGGGCAATGTATCCCCCCACTTTAAATGGCACTCCATAGCCCCTGCTGGGACAGAGGGGGAGACCTGGAGCAAGCAGCCAGTCAGCACAGGGCAAAGAAAGTCCAGTCAAACCTGTAGAAAGTTCTCTGAATGTCCAGAGGTCCCTGCCGTGGCAGCTTTTGCAGCTGCTCATGCGGGAGGCACCACCTGGGTCTTAGTCCTCCAAAATGTGTGTGTGTGTGTGTGGGGGGCTCCCCTGCACAGTTCTGGGTCTGGAATGGGGTATTGGGGAGAGGGGATGCCCAGGCTAGGCCCCATTTTACCCCCTCCGCCCAGTGCAGCAATCCCAGCAGCTGGCTAGAGCGCTTGGTGACAAACCTTCCATTCTGAGTGCACTTGGTGGAATCAGAGAACTCAGATATAGGAAAGCCCTGTGAGGTGCCATCTAGCCCATCCCACTCCCCATGTTAAATCCTTTTCTGCTGCATGTTGTCTGATGCCAGCAGGATCCCTTGAAAGAACTGCAGCCCGGTTCTATGCGCCTACAGACACATTGTGCCTTAGCATCTAGAACTTGCAAAAGCGGTAATTAACATGTTTCACTTCTCTTTTCCGGTAACAGTTACAAGATGGGTTTGGACAACAGCATTTCTCTTTTACATATTATCATGAACAGCCTCCCACTTGCCATAAAGAGCACATGGAATAAAAACCCCATTTTGTTCAAATTAGGGAATTCTATGTACCTCTGATGCATTAAAGTCAATCGAACTATACCTACTTATACAGGCTGAGGATGTGGCCCCAAAGTTTACTTTTCAAAAAACGAAAAATCAATAACCAAAAAAAAAAAAAAAAAAAAGAATACACTCTGGAATCAAACAGAACTCTTAAAAGAAAAGCAGAAGTAGTAGCCCAATAAGGAACCACAACTCGTTAACAGCTTTGTTTGACTTTGGTGGACTTTAGTCGCTGAAAGTAAGTGACAAAGTGCAAAGAACAAAAGTCTTTTTTTAATTTTGCTTATCAGATTTCAACAGGTAGGCTAATACTAGACTACCTGGAGATACACAGGTTGGGGCATTTAAGCGTCATATAAAGGTGGATTGGGTTTTCCCCCTCCAAAATCCCTTTTGATGCTGTTGTATTAAGGGACTGTTAAATAGTAACAGCAACAAAAGAGCCTGATGAGTTTTTTTCTCCAGGAGAAATGAACTGTTTCAGATTCTGAATTTCAAACATTTACAAAGATGAGTGTCTAGAATAAAACACCCTCCCCAGATAAAACAGATAGAAGCTGTTTTATGTGCCTCAAATTAGTAAGGTGCATTCATCTCCCTGTTTCCCAAAAGTACAAGATGACAGCATAATCGTTCAAAGTACTTACCATCTTGGCAGACTGTCTGCTGTGAAAATGCTCTGCCTTCTTTTGATCAGGCTCACAGCTGCTGTTCTGGCAGCCAGCAGACAAAATCTCCTGCAACAGATTTGTCCCCCCTACCCTCTTCCACATTTGCTTTTTGCTGTAGATAACTTCCTCTTCAGGGCGGGAGTTTCACAAAGCTCATAAATAGATAGAGATCCCAAGTCACTGTCTGGCTCTGCCTATCCGAGTGACACCTCGGACTCTGGGGCCCAATCCTCAACTGGTGTAAATCAGCATAGCTTCCATTGAAGTTGCTTTCCAAACAGCCCCTAGGGCCCTGCTGCTGTTGAAGTAAATGGCAAAATTTCCACTGGCTTCAGTGGTGCAGGATCAAATCCTAGATCAGCACTGAAAGGCTACAGAGAAAGGCTGTGTTGGGGGAGTAATAGATCTTCAATGCAGTGTCCACGTGAGATGTTCTAGCAGGTTTACTTCAATAATGTCAACTCCTGTTGAACTTACCATAAGCTCTGAGGGCCCAGCCCTGCAAGGTGCCAAGTAACAAGGTGTGCTGAGTACCCTGAACTTGCATTGACTTCAGTGGGTGCTGAGGGGGCTTAGTATACCCAGGAATTGCTTGCATCTTGCAGGATTGAGCCCTTAGTGCATAAAGGTTTTAAAAACACCAGGCAAAATCCCGGCCCCATAGCAGTCAAGGCAGGACTTCCATACCCCATCTTTGGGCCCATCCCCTAGCCCACCACTCCCCTCCCAGATTAGGTGTTTCTATCACAATAGAGGTAAAAGAGGCTGAACCAAAGGCACAGAGTCAGTGCCACACATGACAGCAGATTTAACAGCCAGCCATGCTGCTTTGACTACATACCAGGGGTGATATCCTGGCCCCACTGAAGTCTATGGCTAAACTTCCATTGATTTCGATAGCGGCTGGGATTTCTCCCCAGGTGTAACACCGCCCACTACTGAGTGCTGTATGCCAGGCTTAATTCCGGCCCCCTCTAGCACTACATCATGCCCGTTTCTTAGCATCCACTCTCATTTATTAAACATGATACTGGCGCCTGTGGCAGCAGCGATTCCTGCTGTCTGCATGAGGCTAAAGATTCAGGACTCTGAAATTGCACAAGACAACAATGAACAGTTTAGTTAAAAGCAAACATTCCTTTCAAATCCAAATCGCCCGGGACACCACCCTGTAATTGGGTTGCCCCTTTTGGCAATGAAAAGGAGCTTGATCGGAAAAATCTCTAGCCCAGATTTTACAGAGGCACCACTTGAGACTCCTGAAAGGGGCCTGGTTTTCAGAAAGTGCTGAGCACCCTCACGCCCCTTCGAGGCATTCTCAAGCTGAGGCTTCCAAAAGCACTAGTCACGTTTGGAAAATCCTCTCCATAATGATCTTCTTACCTGCACATGCACCAACCCTCAGGGAATCTGGAATGTTGCCACCAGAATCCAGGAAATGGAGACATTTCTCCTCCCCATGGTTGGCTCACTGTCCAGCTGCAATTCTGATGGTAATATGCCCTCCTGCTTTTCAGCCCTCTGTGGTCTACCTGCCCCCTATTTGTCTGATCTCACATTCACTTCCTCCGCCAGCTCTGCATTTCTAAACTTAGCCTTCTCTCCATCCCCTCCTCCCTTCACAGCTGGGGCTCCCTGTAGCATTTGCTATGCTGGTAACCAGCCGCGACTTGCCTCCTACAGAGAGTAAACCCCTCTCATTTTAAAAACCTTCCTCTTCACGTTAGCCCAGGACTGACACCCTCTCTCCCTCTGACAAACAAGTTAGAACCCTATTTTGGGGGCAGGGGAAGGATGATATATTACAAGACATTGCACTGGTAGACATGGGAGGTTTGTTAAACAGAAGCTGCTGGGTTAAAATGCTTTCATTGCCAGAGTTGTTAATAGATAAAGATGTTGCAGGTATTTTAGATGACCACCAAAAAAAATTCAATTTGGTTTATGGGGCTATATAGGTGGTACCCGAATGACACCACAAGGATCATGGGTGAGAGGGGAAGACAAAAGATCCTGGTTCCAGCCCTCTACTGTTCCACTCCCCTCAGTGATGGGGCAGGGCCCCTCTTGTGCAGTGACCCATAATTTATCAAGGGCCAGGATATGCATGAAGCTCACTAGATGCTGAGGGAAGCCTCCTGCATGCTCTTTCCCACTTTAACAGTAGCTGTTTTAAGTGGGGCATGCGGCTACCGTCTGCCCCCTTGAGTTGCCGAGGACCTAACAGCAGAGATAAACAGCGAAAAGTCCTGACTCCTGCTCACTGTAGCCTCCTGAAAACAAAGAACAAAGTGCCATTCTTCTCATTTCTTTCAAAAATAACAAACAAGCCCCCCCTCCAAGGTTTGCTTGTGACAAAGCAACATGGTACAGCTCAGCCAAGCAGATTAGGAGAGGGTGTGTGTGAAAGAGAGACCTTTTCCTCCATGGGGACTGTACCTCAATTCTGTCAGTCAATGGCCAGCCCCAGTGCAAGCATAAATAAGCAAAGCTGTGATGTGTGCCTGTGGAGCGTTCCCCTGCTTGAAACCAGGGTGTGCTTTACTTGTGCAAACTGCAGCTTTCTTTGTCCACAACCAGGGTTTGGAGAGTGTCAACTACCCATGTGCTGCCTCTTGAGTGCCAGAATTGGGACATATTCCCACTGGAAACAAACTTCCCCTGGAGTCAGAGAGTGAATACTTCTCCTTCCTACTACAAGTGTGCAGGTATGGATGGGTATGTCTATACTAGAAATGCTATGGTGGCACAGCTATGCTGCTGTAGGATAGACATGTACTACAGTCACTGAATGGGTTCTTCCATTGCTCTAGTACAGGGGCGGGCAAACTTTTTGGCCTGAGGGCCACATCGGGTTTCCGAAATTGTATGGAGGGCCAGTTAGAGGAGGCTGTGCCTCCCCAAACATCCAGGCGTGGCCCGGCCCCTGCCCCCTATCTGACCCCCCCTGCTTCTCGCCCTCTGACAGCCCCCCTGGGACTCCTGCCCCATCCAACGCCCCTGTTCCCTGTCAACCCTCCCAGGACTCCTGCCAAATCCATCTCCCCCTGCTCCCTGTCCCCTGACCGCCCCCAGACCCCATAGTTTGCCCACCTCTGCTCTAGTAAATCCACCCCTCCAAAAGGCGGTAGTTAGGTCAACAGAAGAATTCTTCCATCGGCCTAGTGGTGTCTACACCAGAGCTGAGCTTTACATTAGTACACAGGGCATGAACTTTTTCCTTGCCCAAAGTTCTGTAGTTGAGAGAGAGAGAGAGAGAGAGAGAGAGCGCACACATCGTTTGCTCCTTTGGTAACAAGGTTGTTTGTGGTTGTTCCTTTACATACAAATAAAAGAAGGCATTTCTTGTAAGAAGGCAGGGAGTGATGGTGGCTACACACCTTTTTTGGGCTTCCCTTGTTCTTCCTATGCGATTCAGAAATCTAAGGTATCTCCTTGTTTTACATTAAAAATATCAGGTCTTGCTTTCCCTGTTAGTTCTGGAGGATGTGATCCTAGGGTGACCAGACAGCAAGTGTGAAAAATCAGGACAAGGGGTGGGGGGTAATAGGAGCCTATATAAGAAAAAGACCTAAAAATCGGGACTCTCCCTATAAAATCGGGACATCTGGTCACCCTATGTGATCCTGAGACACCAACACTTTGGGTCTCTCGAACAGTCTGAGCTCTCTGACAGACCCCTGCCTTCCATTTCTGAATCCTTCATCTCCTGCCTAAATCAGGCAACTGGCCCTCAGTAGGCAGCTGTGCTAAGTGCTGCTGCCTGTTCTCTCTCTTGGCTCACTCAGAGCTCCAGGTGAGCTATCTGACCATGGAACCGGGGTCACAAGGATCCTGCTTTCATCCAGCTATGAATGTAATATTTCACTCAAGCTGGTTAAAAAAAAAAAAAGACAAGACTATGCATTGGCTCCCCAACATCCTCCCCATCTTTATTGGCAAGGTCCAGTATAAGTGATTAGGCCCATGTATAAATTGCATTTCTGTAAGAGACCGACAGTTCGGAATCGGAGATCAATGATGAGTTTAGGGAGTTACTTTTGCAAATATGGACAGATGCTGCAAACCCTTAAAGACGGGAGTAATCCCCAATCCCACTGGGCTACTCCTGTAAGATTATGGGGGAAATCAGGCCACGTATTTGCCTCACACCGGCCAGGAAAGGTTGAAAGAGCACAGCAGGATTTAAACTGATTGCTGTACTCAGCGGTAAGCAGTAGTGATAGCTGCTTCTGCCTTTCCTCTGGTAAGATTTAAAAGTGAATGCTATTGGCCTTCATCACTGATCGAGTAGTTTTGGCAGCAGTTTCACCACATCTTATTTGTATTCAGCCACGACTTATTAAAAACTACTGAAATGGCTGCCCCTTTGGTTTCAAAGGGCACTTGGCATGGCATTTAAAACACTCAGAAATATTGCTCAGTGTTGCTAAGTCAGGGTGTGAAGAGTGTCACAGTAAGGATACAATTGGTGCCGTATTTTAGGGGATGTAAGGGTGTCTCTCTCTGTGTAAAAGATTACACTAGCCAGTGGTGCTGGAACAATTGCTATAGTGGGGGTGCTGAAGGCGGAAACCATGTATTTAGGTTGTTATTATTCCTTCAAGCCAGGGGGTGCAGCAGCACCCCCACTTCCAGCACCTATGACACCAGCAGAGCTAGAGGAAGCATTTTTAAAGAGGCAGGAACATTTGACAAAACCCATTGCTGGTGAAAAAAGCCAAATCTAGTTTGTTAAAAGTAAAATGTCCAGTTCTCAAAGGCCTGATCCAAAGGCTGTTGGGGGTCAATGGACAGACTCCCATTGATTTCAGTTGGGCTTTGCATCAGGCCCGAAATAGACGGAAAAAATGGGATTGATTTTTGTAATACTTTGATTCATTGCTGGAACAACTCATCACACGACGTTGCATCTGCCATGCGTGTTCCATCATGCTGCTTTGTTCAGAAACTTGGACATGACAGAGGAAGCTGAAACAAAGCTCCACTTCTGTCCTGATCATAGTGGTGAGAGCTCCTTAGGCTGAGCAGGAGAAAACGACGCCTTTTCAGCAGTGTGAGAGAGGATGCAGAATTCAGGCAGGGATAGACCTTAACCCAAAGGATTAAATGGGGGCAGGGCATGTAAAATCGAGCTGGGTTTAAACCTTAAAAATACCCTCATTAATTGCAGCAAACGAATTGTGTCCCAACAACTGCAATGCAACGCAAACCCACCAAATATTCAGAAGTAAGAAAAGGGCCTCAGAACAGAAGGTGGTTTTCAGGCCCCCATCCTGCAACTGAATCCACATGGGTGAATCTGTGTGCATGAAATGGGTGCTCTATGTAGGCAAAATATAGTTGTAAGAGACTCCAATCGTGTTTGTTACTATGTAGCAATATGATCCTTCATGCCATTATAAGGGGCAGTGTAAGATCAATAGTTTAATTCTCCAAATATTTTCCCATATCATAAAATTAACTCTCAAAAAAAAACCAGAATCATATTTGTCACATGATAAAAGAATGATTTATTAAAGAAATTTTATGATAAAATTATATAAAATAACAATTTATTTTTAAAGACAGCCACAATATCACCTTGGAACAAAATGTACAGATACTGTCTATCATCAAAACAAAATAAATTACCATTCAAAAAACAAGAGAAAAACAGGGAGGGAGAAATAGGAATCAAAATTATACACAACATTTCAAGAAGAGTGTGTGGAAAAAAAGAGAGAGACAGTCATTAATCAATTCAAGTTATACAAACGTGTTTCAGCTTTACTCTCATACAGCTTGCATTTGTGTTGCATGCAAATGGAATGATCCAGTGAAGAGTTTAGAACAGCAGAATCGGCAGCATAACAACAGCAGATAGTCAGATAGGCACAATTCAGCACAGGGCACATCCAAAGTAAACAGGTAGTTAACTTTTTTTTTTTTCTTGCAAAATCATTACACGTATTTGCTGAATTTTAAAAATATCTAGTGTGATCTGCAAAAATGAAGAAAAAACTAGTAGAATCTTGCACTTATATATTTTAAACACTTTTTTCAGTAGGCTGTATGTAAACATTCTGTAAGGTTTTTCTTTATTAAAATATTCAAGGATGACTTAGGCTTTATTCACACTCTCAGCATGACCACAACACGACGGTACTGTAGACACACTTAGGCTCTTGCTCGCAAAGCACTGATGCATTCTCCCAAGAATTTACATTCATTCCATCATCATGAAGTCTCAAAAGTTTAACATTAGAAAACAATCTAAATGAGAGCACAGTTTTCAAGTATAGTAAAAGAACAAGGGCTTGGATTTTCAAAGGCACCTAAGTGTGTTAGCATCCACGTCCCAGAAAGGTTTAATCAGAGCTGGGTGCTTAACTTCCTTAGACTTGTTTGAAAATGCCAGCCTAATTTTTTCAATGTAAATACAACAAATATGAAAACAATTTACTGTATGAATGACTATTGGGTCAGTGGAACACACATCAAGCTCATTGAAAGTTAACCAACTAAAGGTTGACCCAATGCCCATTAAAGCCAATAGGAATCTTTCCACTGTCTCTAATAGCCATTGGATCAGACCCTAAATGCTTGTGATACTCACATCAGAACTGTACAGACTTTTTATTATTGTTGTCACAGAATACTGCTTATAAGACCAAACCTTGGCTAATGGTTTATAATTATGTGGCTTGCTCTTTGGCTTAATTCTAACAGACAAATGCAGAATGAGGTATACTTCAGATTAATTAAGTACCTCAAATATATTTGTTACATTTCAGCACCAAAATGATGACGTACCAGGACTGCAATTAAAATAGTCTTGAAAAATTCTCAATAAGAACTTTATGCTGGGAAACAGGTGTTTTTTTTATATCACACTGAACAAATTATTCAAAATGAAACAAAATCAGGTTGTGCTTTTCCCTGCCCCCAGACTAAAACTTTTAGAGATTAATGACTCCAGTTTTATTTCCAATTGTTTCTTAGAGGTACCATATTTCTGGATTTACGCAACCGGCAATGAAGATATTTGGGTACCAAGAGCAGAGGAACAGCAAAGGGAGAAAATTCATCTCTGATGGGTCACTTCATGAAAGTAGAAACTAGTAAGTTTCCAAGTGAAAGTAATGGAAGTCACATCAAGGATACATTGTCAAGAAACAAAACCACTAGAGCATAGCCACGAGGATGGGACAATGTAGTAAAAAGTAGAAACAAATAATAAAATCTGATATTGATGAGTAACTCAAACACACACCTGTCTACCGCAAAACTGTAATTAGTGGACATCAACTCCCAATGAGTCAGAGTCAGCACCTTGCTGGATCAGACCCTCACCGAGGAGACTTTTGAAAACGAATTGCCGTGTGTCAAGAGCCATACCACTATTTATGATATTAGCTAAGGACACAGGCAAGTGTTTCAAAAGGATACATTGGAACAATCAGACAGCATTAACATAACAGGCAGCCAGAAAAACTTAAAGGCCAAGTTCCTAGTTATTTTGCAAAGTAAATTTTACTTCCATCATCATAGTGTTCATATGAAGTCCAGTATATTCCTCCAAATCTCCACAGGAGCAGACGAGCCATGTTCTCTGTTGGATACATTGGTAGCAAAACTGCACTATTTTCCCCCTACGCAAAACCTTGCAGGCTCGCAAGACACACTAGCATGGCAAACCAGCAAACTCTTCCTTTGGGAATGCTCTTGTTGAAATCAATGGAAAACTCCCACTGGTGGCACTTGAAGCAGAATCCTGCCATTTGCTAGTACACTAAACACAGTGTGAGCAGCCCAGTTATTTAATTATACTTATTTAATTGACACTTTAGCAAAATCCTAGGAGAAAAGGTCAATTAACTGACCCAATTATGAAACCAACCCGACCCCTCCCTCCCCCAAATATGAAGTCAGCACATAAAGAGCAATCGAGCTTGGGAAGCTATTTTCATTAGCAAAATTATACACTGTATGAGTGTGTAGCAGAATTTAGTTTGCTTACCTCCATCAGTAAGTGTATTTCCCACAACTCTGCAGATACACTTTCCTTTTCCTGATCACTGTTTTTCAGTCAAGAGGAATGAATGCAACAGGGACAGATTCCAGTTTGCACACTGCATGCATCAAACAGACTCTCCAAAAAGCCACTCAAATACTTTGTTTAGAATTTGGCAGCCCACTTGACAGATGGGATATAAAAAGCTAAATTTACAGTATCCTCTCAATGCTGCTGCAAAATAATCCTTAGTGTTCCTAGGATTATAATGGACCAAAAGAGTCATACCAATGCTGCATTGTAACACCAGCAGCTTTACACTGCTGGGTAGGTTCTTGAGAATACAAACAGGATGGTGTGTATTCGTGCATAACTGGATACGAAAAATCTCATGACAACACTATCAGTAAAGGCAGAGCCACATTTAAGCCATTATTTTGAGTGCTGTAGAGTGAATATTAGTTCACAGCCATTGTGTAATTAAGTTTATTACATGAGCCAATGGAACAGATGTTTTTCTTAGTAATTGGCTGATCACAGACAACTTGCTCTTTAGCTCATTCAGGAGAATTTGCAGCTCAATATGAAAGATTATTATTATTATATTTTCAAAAAAAGTTTCAGACAGCGATTATACTGAAATAATGAGAATTTGGCAAGCTCAACTATAAAAACTGACCTTCTCATTTATAAGGCTAATCTACATCTATATACTTGAAGCTTTGTGCCTGAAATATGTTCAGAATCTACAACTATATTAGAAATTTTACACCTTCTCAATAGAAAAACAAAGGTTTTGGATTGAAAGCATGATGCACATAGATTCAAAGTGGTTCCTTCCTTTTTTTTTTTTTTTGCAAACACTGAAAACAATTTTCATACAACTAAAACAGAGTTCCTTATAGAAACCCACTGTATTGCACCAATATACTGCTAGGTATGCAAGTTGATTCCAACAGAACTGTAATGCTCTATTTTTAAAATCAGTCCAAAATGTAGCGCCAATCAAAAAAAAGTACACTTCTTTTTTAAACAGAGCCTTGTTACAACTGAACTACCAGTAACTGAGAATTATAAACAGGCTAATCCAAGAACACTTTAGAGCTTCGGCAGTAGCAAATGGAGGATATGCAAAGCCTGTTTCTTATGGCACATTGGAAGAATTTAAGTGAGTTGTATTGTAAAAATCAGAGTTTGCCTCTATGCTGAATATGTGCTGCTCCACAGTGCTAGTCTTGTTCAAAAGGCATACACAGACTTGCCATTCACCCACACAGCATAGTTTTTTGTGTGTTTGTGTGTGTGTGTGTGTGTGTGTGTGTGTGTGTATAATGTGTTAGCAATCTAAACAACTGCTCCATACGAACTGTCCACAACCACTCGGACACAAAACTAACGCCACAGTAAATGATAGTATGATAGCAATACAAAATATTGTATCAGATCACGTATTTCTCTCCATCTGGAATGAAATTAGCATCTTGTAGGCTAGAAGATCCACAGTTCGATTTCTGGATGTAATTTCTCATCTGTACTGGTGACAAAATCTCCAACGTGGAGCCAGAATGGTTAGCAGTCCTGACTTTAGTGGTTGTAGACTGTGTAGCAGCAGAGGACGCTTTGTTAGTAGCAACTACATCCAAGTTCCCACTGGGGTCAATGACAGCATTTATAACTGGGGAAGGAGAAAAGAGATAGACAGATGCGTATTAGCTGCACTCAGCAGCATTTCTACATAGAAACTCTCTCACCTTCAGAATTCTAGACTACTCTTGTGCCCAGTTAATCACAATTTGTTCCCCCCTCCCCATGACTGCACTCCACCTTCTTTATAATTATCCTTGGGCCCAAGCAATTTTAATAAGCAAAAAAATAAAAAAACCTCCAAAATTGACCTTTACCATTAGGACTTGACGTTTTCTGTTTAAACTGGAAAAAGAGAAAACACTTGCCAAACTCCAATCACTCACCAATAAGACATTTTTTACATTTTCTTAACTATTAACATGAAACAAGGGTCAGGCATTGAGCTCATATTGTTATCTCTATAGCGTGGCACCTTCCATAATGGATTCAAGTCAACACGAACACTTGCTTAAAAGTAGTACAAAAATATGGCATGACTTATTGGCTGAATAGGGCTATCAGCCATGTGGGGGTCTGAACAACAGAAGCCTTGGCTTGTCCATCTTGTGGTGAAGTCCTAATTATTGTGAATTAACCATTTCCACAGCAATAACTTCAGCATTTCAGAAGTCAGTAACTTTCTTATGTTTGCAACACAAGAAAAATCCATCATTGATACGTCTTCTGTTTGTATATATTGAGGAGCAATGCATGCATCAAATGAATGACTGCTTTACGTTTACAAAGTTTAAATTGACAAAGCAAATCACAACAAGTTACAATGGTACTTTATTTTGTACTAGTCATCTACATTTAGGAGAGAAATTGAGAACATTTTAAAATTACCAACCTTCCAGCTGTTTCTGAACTCTTCTTAGCTCCTTTAGGATAGAGCTGATTTCCTAGAAACAAATACACCAAAAAGATCAGTTAACTAACCAACCAACCAACCAACCATTCAGCTACTTTAGGAATCAAGCCTACATAGAATACCTTGTTATTCTACCGTTTTCTGATTAGGTAAATTCATATTTAGTTCTGAATTTTCTCAAGCTACTGTGTTACTGAGCATCAAAATAACATGCTTATCTGGGCAAACACCAGCGGGATTTGGTCTGCCATATCTGAAAAAGCACTACCAAGCCACTCAGTAAATATGTGCATTGGACTAGACTTTTTATTTCTCTAGCTGTTGGCCAGACATTTATGGCCCAATAATGCAAAGGGGTCTGCGAGTGCAGACACTTAGCCCCTGATTCTGTAAAGCCCTATGCACATCCTTAGCTTTAAACATGAGTGGTTTCACTGAGCCCAATAATTAAGCATGTTCTTAGATCTTTGCATTGCTCCTAAGGGAGTCCTATTAATGAAAACAGGAGTCTGTGCAGGAGTACAGAGAAGGTTGACTGGGGCACCAACATTTTTACCACTCTCTTGTGTAACCGTGGTAAATGAAGAGAACACGATGGTGAAAACGCCTATGCCCCATCTACGCTCGTGCTATCATCAATGGAGCTGCACTGGTGGGAGACACTGAGAAGAGTGGTAGTTAGACAAGAATCTGTGTTTGTGACTCCCTTAGCAAGACTGGGTTCTTGAAGACTAATAAAGGGAAGACATAGGTGAAGTTGACATTAAAATAACAGTATGAGACTATATAATAGTCACACTGTAAAACATAAGAAGGAGGAAGTTCAATATATATATTTGGACTAATAAAAATTTAGGAAATAGGTTTGGTTGGTTCTGAAGCTCACTGCTTTGGTTTCTTAATTTTTTTTTTTACTTACAATGGAAAATTCTTTTACAGTGACTATGTGTCACTTTTATGTTTACATTCAAAGTTGAGGCTGGGACTTTCAGAAGAGTCTAAAGAAGTTAGGCAACCAAATCCAATTAAAATTCAATGCTAGCTGGGCATCTAACTGCTCTGAAAGTCTCAGCCTAAGTCCATAAATTGTTAGGCAAAGACTTGTCTTAAGAAATAAACAAGGTGCCAAGAAGCTTGCTTAAGCACAAACACGTTACCTTGTTTGAGGTCTTTAAAATTGGCACTTCGTTTTCCGAGTTAATTTTGGCCTCCATCTCCTCCCAGGTCCTTTCGGTGTTCTGAAACACAATTCTGAAGCACACAAGATTGGACCTTTTACAAAATGTCCACCAAAAATATATCCTTTACATTTGTTTACAGTGTACAATTGACACAAAACATAGCAACAGAGGGGTTCTGTAGATTAGTGATGAGATAAAGGGCCTGTCATCTCCACTTTGAATCTAGCTCACAAGCAACCAAAAGTCATTCCCCATCCGCTGCCTGTCCTAAGGCCTAGGAGCTGACAATCTTGTTCCAAGAGGGCATCACAACAAACACCATCATAATCTGCATACGCGCTGGGAGTTTTGGAATGGGGGGTCCATGGATTGAACGGAATAGAGAATGAGTTCCCCGTCTTCTCATAGGCGAGACTCCTCCAGGGAAGGCTAAGATGCATCAGGAAGGCAGTACAGAATAGGCATGTACTCCGAGTTGCCATCATTTGGACAATGTCCTCCATAACAAAGTTAGTTGTGCCATATACAGTGAACTTTACATTTTTATGCAAACATCCTGACATTGCGTTACGAAGCTGGGTCAAGGCTTCAGTTATCTAGGGACAGACTATGCTACAGGACAAGCCTATGAAACGGAGGAGAGAAGTAAAAACCTCTCTCTACTTTTGCAGTCTGTGCTCTTCCCCTTCTGTGTACAGGTAACCACAGTTTCCAGGGATGACAATCCAGTACCTTTCATAAGTAATAAATTAATCACGCCCTTCCTTGGAACAACTCAACGGGCAAGAGAACATTCCGGATCAGAGCTAAAAGCTTACTTCATTTTTTCAGCCAGGTTTTCTGTATTTTCACGGATCGCATGGGATAATTGAGACACTGGGTTCAACATCAGGTTGTCAAAGATGACCTAAAATGTAACAGATCAGATCATATTGAAAATGTGCCCTCATAGCTACCATTTTTATATTCTACTGGTTGTGTCAAAAGAGTTTATTTCTACAACTGGAGATGGTAGCATTTCAGTTGAGGCTTCCTGAATCTGGATCATGTTTAAAACTCAACAGGAGATGAGCGAAAAAGCAGCTTTATTGCGGTACTTCACTGAGGGGATTAGCACTAATCTGTTAAGATTTTATTTTAAAGAGTAAAGGAAGAGAGAGGCCTGCAGAATTGTTTTCAGTTATAAAACTGTTCAAGCATTTTTTTTTTTAAAACCAATCACTGAAGTCCTCCCATGGTTTTAAAGACAAAAACAGAAAACCCCCATTGCAAATGTTCAATGTGTTTTCATATTGTAGCTCTAAACCAGGTTACTTTCGCATTGTTAGTCTTGGAAAAGCAATGTTACAACCTGCTGTGAAAAAACAATACACCCAAGTCTCTTTACCATATAGTATCCATGGCCTTTTGAATGAAAGCTTTACATTCTCATTGCAATCAGCTTAACCCATCTAATAAAAAACTTAAAGCACACCAGTCAGTATCCTATACGTCAGAGACTCCCAAGCCTCCTGGGGGCAATCTTTCCAGTTTACCTGGCAAAGACCTCAATTGGAATAGCCAGTAGACATCATGTCTTATTGTACCGCTATCCTAAAATGGAGCATTTGGGGGGATAGGATCTAGAGCTGCTCATGATTTACTGAGGGTTAGGGTGAATACAATGAGTAGGCCGTGGCAGGACACCCAACCCCAGTGCAGAAGCTCATTAGTAAGGCCTAGCTTCTGCCACCCCTGAATATTATCTTGTTCTATGAGTGGTCTTACTGGCTATGTACCAGCTGCAAAAGCATGAAGTACAAATACTGACTGGAGGGCCAAGATTTTCAGAAGTGACTAGCGATTGTGGGTGCTGAATTTGACGCACCTTTCAAAAAAGGCCCAATTTTCAGATAGTGCTGAAAACAAGGCCTTTCTAAGAAGTTTCAGATTGGGCACCCAAAAAGTGTGGCGCTTACAATCACTAGTGACTTTTGAAAATCTTGTTCCATAGCGTCCTGGTTCCTTTTAGTAGAATTCCCAGGTGTCTATTAGTGTTTTACATCAAAAAGAAAACTCTACCCAGCATCCAGTATAAGGGTTTTTCTAAACAGGTATTTCTATAGTTACAAAGTCAAGGACTCCTGAGCACTGGAGTTCTTTGAATTCCCTCAGCTAGCTAGTTAGGAAGTATAGACATATGGGTGGCAACTTACAGTATTATATACAAGCTTATAAAGTACAGGAGAAAAAAACCTGCCTCCTCTCGGTTTCTTGCCCTCGTTTTTCTCGAGAGATCCTCTTCTCTATTGTCGTTCATATTTTGATCAAAATCCTTGAATCCCGTTGACCCGGGAGGCACCTTCTGGTAGTTCAGACTTGCTTCTGGAATGTGCTGCACCAACTTAAAAATAATAAGCAATGAGTCAGTCGCAATTATCTGTGGTGCAGATTAAAAAAAAATACAAGGCGGGCAAACGGGCCCATTTCCAAAGGTATTACAGATTTCGAGGCAAGCCCAAGAAGAGTGTTCCACAGTTCAGGTCCTAATCAAGCAGGAATGGGTTCTGAAACAAATCATTTGGGCCCCAATCCTGCAAATATTTATATATGGGGGCTGTCCCATGAAACTCAATGTAACCACTGATGTGCATGTTTGCAACACTGGTACCACAGCAAGTACTTACAAATGAAATCCCTGCCTAATATGAATTCAGGATTGAATTCAAAAGAAAAAATGATTGTTTCCAGATAAGACCTGCTCACACATGTGCATTTTATGTTTTAATATATCAAAATCTGAAAAATTAATGCAATCTTAAAGTGACATTAAAATTAAGCAAAACCAATCTCTATTAATACACGGAAAAGATGAAAAAGCAATTAAAACATGTAAATAATACTAGAAAGGATAAACACAATAAGCAAGACAACTAGGCTAAAATTGATAACACTCATTAGACAAAACATTAGGAGGATGTAAGGAAAACAACATTAAAGAGAGAGAGATACAAAACAATGGGATGAAAAATGCACCTGAGATGGATATGCCGGCCGTAAAGATGTACGAGCAATCTGTGTTAAAACAGAAACAAATGAGATAAAGAGATCAATGCTGACCACATGACTCGGACAGTAGTTATCAAAGGAAGCACACATACAAGATAAACCATAATGGGTGGCATTCTAAAAAAAGCGCATTCCAGAGAACAATCATTAAAAACACCAACATATTTCCATGGGAAATTCCCAAACATGGACATGCATAGTGGCATCTTGAGAATTTGTTCACACACCAATTCCTCAGAGATGATCTGTGGCAATTCCCTGATTACATTGAAAAGAAACGAACTGCAGTAATATGGACTATCTTTAATGAAATCAGACAAGCTATGCAACAGAGATTGTGGAACTGTGAAGAGAGTGCAGTTGGCTTTTGGCGGATAGCACACAACTCTCATAAGCAAAATGAAGAGAAACTGGGGATCCTGGGGCAAGGGCTGTATACTCAAGCATCGCACAACAGAGCATGAGTTATAAACAGTCAGAAAGCAAGAGACACTGGGTTAAATACACACAGCATCCAAAATGTTCAATTACGGTGGATTATATCCACAACTCTGCCCTCTATTGTTCATTTTTAAAAATGTCCTTTCAGAACTTTGGAAACGCTTTTAGTGCATTATGCTGGGAGTGGTGGAGGAAGATTCACTAAAAATCAATGGTAACAAATGAGACATTCCTACTATGGTGTACATCCAATATTTAGGGACTTATAACCTGTGAAATACTGTCTCATGATAAACTGGCTTATACTCATTCACAGTTCTATCATATCCGCAAATATTGGCCCATGTCATTCTTAATACCTTACACACATCATAACAATACTGAAGGAGACTTAAAAGTTTTTCACATATCATTAGCCTTTTTTAAAAAAAAATACAAACCTACATTTTCAGAAGTGACTAGTGATTCACCATGCTCTGCTGGAGACACCTTAAACTGGCCTGATTTTCAGAGGCTGGGTGCTCAGCACTTCTGAATACTAGACCCCTTTAAAAGACGTCTCAGGTTGGGCATCCAGTAACCGAGGAACTCAAAATCACAAGTCACTTTTGAAAATGCAAGCCATGTCGTTTGTACTCTTTGCTGTAACCTCACAGTAGTGCGCAAGCCTGCCTCTTTCAGGGAACTGTACAATCCATACACTATACAACACGGGGGCCACTAAAATCCTCACTAAATGTGCACTTGGAAACTTGAAAAACATCCTGGTTTAAATCCAAGCCAATCCTGTACTGGTAGAGGACAAAATATCAGGATTAAAGCAAAAAAACGCAGTTTTATGGCCCCATTTTTATCTTCTAAAAGGGCACAACTCATTTTAAATTTTTAATCGAGTGTGGTAATAAAAGACATTAAAAAATCAATTTGTTTAGGGCTCCGAACTGTTGTGCCAAGTATGAGTCCAGAGTGAATATTTATGGTCATTTTTATAAACCCCTGAAAACAGCAGCATAGACTGAAAACACTGACATTGAATTGCAGTGAGGTACTTCTAAGCTGGGGCAATCTGAATAGTATTTTGTATTCTAAAATATTTTTTTCCTCTACCAAATTCCAGGTTAGTTCCCACTGACCAAGCTGTAAAAACATCATAGAAGTTGCTACTACTCTTCCTACTGTGCCTGGGGGATCAAGAACAAATTGAGCCCCTGAATTCTTCCCTTCTTAGAAAAGGAATGGATACTCAGCAATGGAAAACCAGGGCACTACATTAGTGGTGTACAATGTTTTATATCAGTGGTCCCCAACCTTTTTTGTCTGGTGGGCGCCAGACGACGAGCCACGGAGGACTGTGGTGGCGGACGAGCATCCGCCGAAATGCCGCCGACAAACGGCAACGTCAATAGGCGTTGCCGCCGAAATGCTGCCAACAAGCAGCGGCATTTCGGCGGATGCTCGTCCGCCGGCCAGTATACGGGTGCACTTAGATGCCCCGGCGGGCGTCATGGCGCCCACGGGCACCGCGTTGGGGACCCCTGTTTTATATACACACCCTTAGTATAAGCTAGACAGGTCATGTGCAACAAACTGCTTTGCTTATTCCGAGTGCTCTACCTGTGTCCAGTGACCATTTATCAAACAGCCTTCTATTGAACCTAGTATAATTACAGTAGTTTGCTTATCAAACAGTGTCTGCTCCCCCACTCTGCGCCCTCGCATATGCAAATTTAATACTGTCATCATTAGCCTTCCCGCACCATCAGGGGCACAAGGCAGAAGTCTAATGGAGCCAATCATCCCTATCCTGGGCTTGTTTTTCTAGACCTTCTATATTCAGATACAATGACGACGCTTCAGGCATTATTGTGCGATGGACTGTGCCTCTAGGTAGACCTCCCCATCAACGGCTCCATGTCTAGTTGGCAGCCGGTTTCAAGTGGAGTGCCCCAAGGGTCGGTCCTGGGGCCGGTTTTGTTCAATATCTTCATTAATGATCTGGAGGATGGCGTGGACTGCACTCTCAGCAAATTTGCAGATGACACTAAACTGGGAGGAGTGGTAGATACGCTGGAGGGTAGGGATAGGATACAGAGGGACCTAGACAAATTAGAGGATTGGGCCAAAAGAAACCTGATGAGGTTCAACAAGGACAAGTGCAGAGTCCTGCACTTAGGACGGAAGAATCCCATGCACTGTTACAGACTAGGGACCGAGTGGCTAGGCAGCAGTTCTGCAGAAAAGGACCTAGGGGTTACGGTGGACGAGAAGCTGGATATGAGTCAACAGTGTGCCCTTGTTGCCAAGAAGGCTAACGGCATTTTGGGCTGTATAAGTAGGGGCATTGCCAGCAGATCGAGGGACGTGATCGTTCCCCTCTATTCGACATTGGTGAGGCCTCACCTGGAGTACTGTGTCCAGTTTTGGGCCCCACACTACAAGAAGGATGTGGAAAAATTGGAAAGAGTCCAGCGGAGGGCAACAAAAATGATTAGGGGGCTGGAGCACATGAGTTATGAGGAGAGGCTGAGGGAACTGGGATTGTTTAGTCTGCAGAAGAGAAGAATGAGGGGGGATTTGATAGCTGCTTTCAACTACCTGAAAGGGGGTTCCAAAGAGGATGGATCTAGACTGTTCACAGTGGTACCAGATGACAGAACAAGGAGTAATGGTCTCAAGTTGCAGTGGGGGAGGTTTAGATTGGATATTAGGAAAAACTTTTTCACTAGGAGGGTGGTGAAGCACTGGAATGGGTTACCTAGGGAGGTGGTGGAATCTCCTTCCTTAGAGGTTTTTAAGGTCAGGCTTGACAAAGCCCTGGCTGTGATGATTTAGTTGGGATTAGGTCCTGCTTTGAGCAGGGGGGTGGACTAGATGACCTCCTGAGGTCCCTTCCAACCCTGATATTCTATGATTCTTGCCCTCGGGTTGCCAAATAAATGCTCATTTGGGTAGCCTATTATCAGACATCCTTAAAAGTAAGTCCCATCTCTTCTTCCATACTCCTTGCATTGTTGTAGGTAATTGTGGCCATTTTAGGACCTCTTCATTACTTCTTCTATAAGTCCGGCTTACTTGGAATATTCTGCACGGACTCCTGCATTGAAAGCAGCTCAATTTGTGTTGAATGGACTTCTTATTTTCCCAAAGCTCTGTTCCATATAGGACGACACTTAGGACATTTAATATAAAGCTGTTTCATAAATGCCCACTGATTAACATTACTTGGCATCCCTCTCTCATGATCTTTGAACATCTCTTATTTGTCTTCCCTGCATTAATCTACAATAATCATTTTAGCATGGATTTAGCATATAAAGTCACTTTAATGCCTCTGTCTCTGTAGGCACATCGCTATTGATTTTAATCCAATGTCATACAGATTTTATGCACTTTTATCAATTCCCATATCAGTGCATATTTAGTGCCATTAATAACACGGTACAAGGATGTGAGCTCAGCATCTCAAGCCATTCATCATTAAAGGCTTGACCTAACTCTCAGTGAAGTCATTAGAAAATCCCATTGATTTAGCCTGTTTCCCACTATTGTTAACACCAGTATGGCTCCACCAGTGTTAGTTATGTCAGGCACCCTAATACAAATGGTCCACCAGCTGCTGAGCCATTCTGTACCATCTAACTGTGTCTGAAGCAAATCTAAACAACATGATTCTTAAAATGGTGTCAGCCATTACTGGCCACACACACTGGGACTAACAGAGCTGGATGAAAGGCGGGAACATGAAAGATGAGGATTAGGGCTGTTGATTCATTGCAGTTAACTCACGCAATTAACGCAAAAAAATGAAACGCGATTAAAAAAATTAATCGCGCTTAATCACACTGTTAAACAATAGAATACCAATTGAAATGTATAAAATATTTTTGCATGTTTTTCTACATTTTCAAATATATTGATTTTGATTACAACACAGAATACAAAGTGTACAGTGCTCACTTTGTATTGATTTTTATTACAAATATTTGCACTGTAAAAATGATAAACAGAAGAAGGTATTTTTCAATTCACCTCATACAAGTACTGTAGTGTAATCTCTTTGTCGTGAAAGTGTAATAAAAAAAATTGACATTTGTGTTACATAACTGCACTCAAAAACAAAACAATGTAAAACTTAAGAGCATACAAACTTTAGAGCATACAAACAATGTAAAACTTTAGAGCAAACAAGTCCACTCAGTCCAAGCTTGTTTACATTTACGGGAGATAATGCTGCCTGCTTCTTATTTACAATGTCACCTGAAAGCGAGAACAGGCGTTTGCATGGCACTTTTGTAGCCAATGGTGCAAGGTATTTACGTGCTAGATATGCTAAACATTCGTGTACCCCTTCATGCTTCGGCCACCATTCCAGAGGACATGCTTCCATGCTGATGATGCGCGTTAAAAAAAGAATGCGTTAATTACATTTGTGACTGAACTCCTTGGGGTGAGAATTGTATGTCTCCTGTTCTGTTTTTCCCACATTCTGCCATATATTTCATGTTATAGCAGTCTCAGATGATGACCCAGCACATGTTCGTTTTAAGAACACTTTCACAGCATATTTGACAAAACGCAAAGAAGGTACCAATGTGAGATTTCTAAAAATAGCTACAGCACTCGACCCAAGGTTTACGAATCTGAAGTGCCATCCAAAATCTGAGAGGGACGAGGTGTGGAGCATACTTTCAGAAGTCTTAAAAGAGCAACACTCTGATGTGGAAACTACAGAACCTGAACCACCAAAAAAGAAAATCAACCTTCTACTGCTGGCATCTGACTCAGATGATGAAAGTGAACATGCGTCGGTCCGCTTTGCTTTGAATCATTATCGAGCAGAACCTGTCATCAGCATGGACGCGTGTTCCCTGGAATGGTGGTTGAAGCATGAAGGGACACATGAATCTTTAGCACATCTGGCACATAAATATCTTGCGACACCGGCTACAAAAGTGCCATGCAAACGCCTGTTCTCACTTTCAGGTGACATTGTAAACAAAAAGCGGGCAGCATTATCTCCTGCAAATTGTAACCAAACTTGTTTGTCTGACTGATTGGTTGAACAAGAAGTAGGAATGAGTGGACTTGTAGGCTCTAAAGTTTCACATTGTTTTATTTTTGAATGCAGTTATTTTTTGTACAAAATTANCTATTATTGTTTAACAGCGCGATTAATCGTGATTAATTTTTTTAATCGCTTGACAGCCCTAGTGGGGATATATCCAAAACTCAAGACTTGGTATTAATTGGGGATTAAACTATCCAGACGTCTATGGAAAAGTAATATAGCAAATCATAAAATGTCTAGTAAGATCTTAGAATGTATTGGGGACAACTTCTGGTTTCAGAAGTCTAAGAAAGTAACCAGGGAGACAGACATTTTAGCCCTGATTCTGACCAATAGGGAGGAATTGGCTGCAAATGTGAAGAATGACGGCAATCTAGGTCAAAGATTGATAGATTTAATGATTCTAAGGAAAGGAAGCAGTAAGAGCCTCAGAATAAGGACAACAGACTTCAAAAAAGCAGACTTTAACAAACTTTAACAAACTCAAAGAATTGGTAGGTAAGGTCCCATGGGAAGAAAATCTAAAGGAAACAGAGGTTAAAGGAGCTGGCAGTTTCTCAAAGAGACAATATTAAAAGCACAACAGCAAACTACCTATAGCAAGGGCGATTTAGGTTAGACATTAAGAAAAACTTTCTAAGTATAAAGATAATTAAGCCCTAGAAAAGGCTTTCAAGGGAGGTTGTGGAATCCCCATCATTGGGATTTTTAATAACAGGTTAGATAAACACCTGTCAGGGATGGTCTAGGTTTACTCAGCTCTGCATTAGCGCAGGGGGTTGGACTAGGTGACCTCTTGAGGTCCCTTCCAGCTCTACATTTTTATGATTCTATGTTTTGCAAAAAAAAATGTGTCCTCTTTTTTTCATTGGGAAATTTTTCAGCCTGCTCTGCTCGCACTGTTGCTGACAGTGGTGGAGATTAAATGGCGTTAGCAATAGTGGGATGTTTTGGAAAAGATTTTTAGTGTAGACAAGGCTCCAGAGTTCGACACTCCGTCTTCTTCCAATCACTTCTTATGGCCCTCCTGGGCCCCTAAAACCTTCTAATTGAACTCACAGTACAGTTCCAAAACCATGACTAAAAACCTTGGGTCTAAGAAGACACCTGCTAAGCACAGTCATTCAGACACTTTGCTTCTAGGTCAGTGGTCCTCAAACTTTTCCGGGTTGCGCCCTCCTTTATCCCTATCTGCACCGTCCCTGCCCTCCCCCCGCAGCTGGGGCTGGGAGCAGGGCCATGGCTCCTGGGGAGGTGGGGGAGACACAGACAGGGGTAAGCGTGCTGAGGCTGGGGCCACAGCTGGGGCCAGGTCTGGGGCTGGGAAGGGAGCCAAGGCCAGGTGCCAAGGCTGGGAGTGGGGCCGGGGCCAGGTGTGGAGCTGCGGCTGGGCCACGGTCGTGAGCCAAGGCTGGGGGCGGGGCCAGGGCCACGGCTAGGGGCGGGGCCAGAACAGAGCTGGGAGCACAGCAGGGCTGGATGGTGCTCCCTCCCCGCAGACCCTGCCGTGCCCCCTCTGAATGTCCCTCTGTGCCTCCTGAGAGGGGTGCACCCCACAGTTTGGGGACATAAGAACATAAGAATGGCCCTACTGGGTCAGACCAAAGGTCCATCAAGCCCAGTATCCTGTCTTACGACAGTGGCCAGTGCCAGGTTCCCCAGAGGGAATGAACAGAACAAGTAATCATCAAGTGATCCATCCCCTGTCGCTCATTCCCAGATTCTGGCAAACAGAGGCTAGGGACACCATTCCTGCCCATCCTGGCTAATAGCCATTGATGGACCTATCCTCCATGAATTTACCTAGTTCTTTTTTGAACCCTGTTATGGTCCTGGCCTTCACAACATCCTCTGGCAAGGAGTTCCACAGGTTGTGTGAAGAAATACTTCCTTTTTTTTGTTTTAAACCTGCTGCCTATTAGTTTCATTTGGTGACTCCTAGTTCTTGTATTATGAGAAGTAGTAAACAACACTTCCTTATCTACTTTCTTTACACCAGTCATGATTTTATAGACCTCAATCATATTTCCCCTTAGCCGTCTCTTTTTGAAGCTGAACAGTCCCAGTCTTATTAATCTCTCCTCATATGCAAGCCGTTCCATACCCCTAATCATTTTTGTTGCCCTTTTCTGAACCTTTTCCAATTCCAATATATCTTTTTTTGAGATGGGGCAACCACATCTGCACGCAGTATTCAAGGTGTACCATGGATTTATATAGAAGCAACATGATATTTTCTGTCCTATTATCTCTCCCTTTCTTAATTATTCCCAGCATTTTGTTCGCTTTTTGACTGCCGCTGCACATTCAGTGGATGTTTTCAGAGAACTATCCACAATGACCCCAAGATCTCTTTCTTGGGTGGTAACAGCTAATTTAGACCCCATCATTTTATATGTATAGCTGGGATTATGCTTTTCAATGTGCATTACTTTGCATTTATCAACATTACATTTCATCTGCCATTTTGTTGCCCAGTCACCCAATTTGGAGAGATCCTTTTGTAGCTCTTCGCATTCTGCCTGGGTCTTAACTAACTTTAGTAATTTTGTATCATCTGCAAATTTTGCCACCTCACTCTTTACCCCTTTTTCCAGATCATTTATGAATATGTTGAATAGGACTGGTCCCAGAACAGACCCCTGGGGGACACCACTATTTACCTCTCTTCATTCTGAAAACTGACCATTTATACCTACCTTTTGTTTCCTATCTTTTAACCAGTTACCAGTCCGTGGCAGCTTACTTTGCTTCAGAGCCTTTGGTGAGGTACCTTGTCAAAGGCTTTCTGAAAATCTCAGTACACTATATCCACTGGATCCCCTTGGTCCACATGCTTGTTGACCCCCTTCAAAGAATTCTAGTAGACTGGTGAGGCATGATTTCCTTTTACTAAAACCATGTTGACTCTTCCTCAACAAATTACGTTCATCTATATGTCTGACAATATTGTTCTTTATTATAGTTTCAACCAGTGTGCCCGGTACTGAAGTCAGGCTTACACGCCTGTAATTGCTGGGATCACCTCTGGAGCCCTTTTTAAAAATTGGCATCACATTAGCTATCCTCCAGTCATCTGGTACACAAGCTGATTTAAATGATAGGTTACAGACTACAGTTAGTAGTTCTGCAATTTCACATTTGAGTTCCTTCGGAACTCGTGGGTGAATACCATCTGGTCCTGGTGACTTATTGCTGTTTAATTTATCAATTTGTTCCAAAACCTCCTCAATCTGGGACAGTTCCTCAGATCTGTCACCTAAAAAGAATGGCTCAGGTTGGGGAATCTCACTCACATCCTCAGCCATGAAGACCGATGCAAAGAATTCATTTAGTTTCTCCTCAATGGCCTTATCTTCCTTCAGTGCTCCTTTAGCACTTCGATCGTACAGTGGCCCCACTGGTTGTTTAGCAGCCTTTCTGCTTCTGATGTACTTAAAAAAAAATTGCTATTACTTTTTGAGTCTTTGGCTAACTGTTCCTCAAATTCTTTTTTGGCCTTCCTAGTTGTATTTTTACACTTCATTTGCCAGTGTTTATTATGCTCCTTTCTATTTTCCTCACTAGGATTTAACTTCCACTTTTTAAAAGATGCCTTTTTGCCTCTCACTGCCTCTTTTACTTTGTTGTTTAGCCACGGTGGCTCTTTTTTGGTTCTCTTACTATGTTTTTTTATTTTGGGGTATACATTTAAGTTGAGCTTCTATTATGGTGTCTTTAAAAAGTTTCCACGCAGCTTTCAGAGCTTTCACTTTTGGCGCTGTACCCTTTAATTTCTGTTTAACTAACCTCCTCATTTTTGCATAGTTCCCCTTTCTGAAATTAAATGCTACAGTGTTGGGCCACCATAGGAATATTAAATTGAATTATATTATGGTCACCATTACCAAGCGGTCCAGCTATATTCACCTCTTGGACCAGATCCTGGGCTCCACTTAGGACTAAATCAAGAATTGCCTCTCCTCTTGTGAGTTCCAGAACTAGCTGCTCCAAGAAGCAGTCATTTAAGGTGTCAAGAAACTTTATCTCCGCATCCCTTCCTGAGGTGACATGTACCCAGTCAAAATGGGGATAACTGAAATCCCCCATTATTATTATTATTATTATTATTGAGTTTTTTATTTTAATAGCCTCTCTAATCTCCCTGAGCATTTCACAGTCACTATCACCATCCTGGTCAGGTGGTCGGTAATATATCCCTACTGCTATATTCTTATTAGAGCATGGAACAGTTTGATTCATTTATTATTTTTACTGCATTTGATTCTACGCTTTCTTTCACGTATAGTGCCACTCCCCCACCAGCACGACCTGTTCTGTCCTTCCGATATGTTTTGTACCCTGGTATTACTGTATTCCATTGATTATTCTCATTTCACCAAGTTTCTGTGATGCCTATTATATCAATATCCTCATTTAATACGAGGCTCTCTAGTTCACCCATTTTATTATTTAGACTTCTAACATTTGTATATAGGCACTTTAAAAACTTGTCTCCTTTTAGCTGTCTGCCATTACATGATGTAATTGAATGGGACTCTCTTTTATTTGACTGTTTCTGATAAGACTCTGCCTGTATTTTATCATTTTCCATCCTCTCATCCTCACTAGGACATAGAGATTCTCTATTAATAGATCCTCCCCTAAGGGATGTCCGAACCATGTGCTCCTCCGCACCTGCCGGCTTTCCTCCAGCCCTTAGTTTAAAAACTGCTCTATGACCTTTTTAATGTTAAGTGCCAAGCAATCTGGTTCCATTTTGGTTTATATGGAGCCCATCCTTCCTGTATAGGCTCCCCCTAAAGTTTCCCCAGTTCCTAACAAATCTAAACCCCTCCTCCCTACACCATTATCTCATCCACACATTGAGACTCTGCAGTTCTGCCTGTCTAACTGGCCCTGCGCGTGGAACTGGGAGCATCTCAGACAATGCTACCATGGAGGTCCTGGACTTCAATCTCTTACCTAGCAGCATAAATTTGGCCTCCAGGACCTCTCTCCTATCCTTCCCTATGTCATTGGTACCTACATGTACCACGACCATCGGCTTCCCCCCAGCACTACACATAAGTCTATCTAGATGTCTTGAGAGATCCGCAACCTTCGCACCAGGCAGGCAAGTCACCATGTGGTTCTCCCGGTCATCGCAAACCCAGCTACCTACGTTTCTAATGATCGAATCTCCCATTACTAATACAAAGCCCGTTCACAGTCTCTGAGGGCCAGGAGCTCCTTGCACCAAATGCACACTTACACCACCTGCCCATAGGGCAGGTAATCACACATGCTGCATTGGGGTGCAATAAACTGGGTAGCCCCCACTCTTCTGCCTGCGTTCTCTTTTTAGTCCTGCAGCTGGTTCCTTTGTTGTTGTTTTGTTTATATCAAGGGGGTGTTTTTGGCTTTTAAGTTTAAAGAATGTTGAGTTCTAGCCCGTGCTCACACTCCCCTGTAAACTCCCTCGCAAAAATCCCCTGTTCGCTAGCTCCTCTGGTCGCTTAGGAGCGGGCTTTTTAAAGCCCTGGTCTCCCTGAGTAGCCCCACCACCTGGCTAAGGGTTGATGGGTGCTAAAAGGCTTAGGGATCAAAGCCTCGTTAAGAAGCTCTCAGCCTTGCCTAGCAGGTCGCTAGGCTCAGCATACACACGGTCAGGACACGGTCCCCCAAACAAACAGAGCACACGGTATATTTCAGTCAAGCAGCAAGCACACCACAAACACAGATAGACACACACTACAGGCAACAAACTTACCCCAAGGGTCACGTAATCGCTCCTCCTTCACCTGGAGAACTCCCTCGCAAAAATCCCCTGTTCGCTAGCTCCTCTGGTCGCTTAGGAGCAGGCTTTTTAAAGCCCTGGTCTCCCTAAGTAGCCCCGAGTAACCCCGCCCCCTGGTTAAAGGTTGATTGGTGCTAAAAGGCTTAGGGATCACAGCCTCCTTAAGAAGCTCTCAGCCTTGCCTAGCAGGCCATTAGGCTCAGCACACACACGGTCAGCACACGGTCCCCCAAACAAACATTCCGCTCCCATGTCCCTCGTATTTCACCAAGATAGGAAGCAGTCTTCTACAGCAGGGAACTTGTCTTTCTTGCATGTCTACAAAGTGCCACACTCCCAATGGCACTATATAAATAGAAATAAGAATGTTTCTCTGTGATTTCTGTTAACAGGCATTAAAAGAAAGTCATTGGAAGCTGGGAAGTAAAGGGTAAATTTGTTATCTAGCTGCTCAAAATAGAGGTTTTGCAGGTGTGGCACTTGGATTCAAGGAAAGCAATAAAAGAATCTTTATCATCTCACTGCCTGAAGCTATTGTGAAGCAACTGTACTTTGCACAAGAGAAACACAAGCCCAGTCTACAGTAGGAAAATACCATTTTCTGACAGGGGTGCAGGTGAACCTGGTTTAACCGCAAGTGGAAAGCAGGATAAACTGTGTTCAGTATTATTTCAGGAACTCTGTTAAAACTCCATTCTCAGGCTCCAGGAATAAAAACAATGGGGCCCCCTATTGGGGCCTTTAGATCCTAACTTAACTCAAATAATACATAAGGATCATTAACTTTTCCCATATCTTTGGATCTATTTTATAGCATGCATAAAATCATATCACTGTACAGCAAGTGGAGACTCAGGTGATATCAAAGGCCCTGTGAGTTACTTCACTTGGGGAGGGCAGGAGAAGCCAATCTGAAGGGGAACATCTAAAGCTAATGTGATGGGTCCTACCAACAGCCAGGCAGGGAAGGAGTTAAGTCCCTTCAAAGGGAACAAACTAGAGGGCCAGACTTGCCCTACAGAATCTGCTCTGCTCAGCTGCTGTCTGGAAAGAGAGGATTCCTACGTGAACGTAGCAAACATCTGCAAACCCTTTGAGAGCCTTGGAGGAGGGGCGCTGTAGAAGTGCAAAATAACGTGTGCGACATGTGGCCAGAGTGCCCACAGCCAATGTCCTTGCTTTAAAATATAAAGGGTGGAAGAATTCCTTCTCTCTCCTCAACACTCCAGAGCCCAGTGACGTCACAGAGCCAGGAGACCCCTGAGTTAAGCCCACACCAAGCAGCATGTAAACTATGGGAAACTGATTTCCCCATGAAGACTATACTTCTCCTAATCCAGGGAGACTCCCTGCACAAGAGGTATCAATTCCTAGGGGAGCTGACTATTTTACCCTCACCATAGAGCTCTACTGCTTGCTGAAGACTCTAAATAAAATGACTTATTCCCCACCCTCCGGCTGAGCAAGCCTGCTACCATCTGGCAAGGGAAGACTCCTCCCTTTGAACCAAGCTGAGGAAAGTCTTGGTCCCACCTCGGTGTAAGCTGGCCAGAGCAGGGGCCACCATGACAAACAAAAGCTGTGTGCACTACAGAGACAGTGTTCCTTTGTTTGCATTCCCCGCCCCTCCTGGTAGTAACTGGAGACTGGCGCTGCTGCCCTCCCCTTTGCCACGGATGGGTAGATGAACACTTGCTTCAGTTTTGTGGCCCAGATTTTTGCCGCGACAGCAATCTTACCTCTTCTCTTGCTGATATGGTAGAAGCAGGGGTGTTGGGTACGGAGCTGAGGGAGGTGCTTGGTCCGGTTCCTGACGAACTCTGGGAATCCCCATCGCCTGCGACATCATGAATCTCTCGAGCAAGGATGGCTACATCTTTCACCAAGGTTTGGCTTAATCTAGAGCACACAGCATAGCACAAGGCAGATCCATTAGACCTCACTGCATCTGACAATAAACCTCACACTGATCCTTAAAAGGCTGTTAAAAGTCCCTTGAATGTAATAGCAGGTAGAGCCCTGACTGGGACTATTCTTTAATCCTGCTCCGGCTATTATGGCAGCGGGCATGGCGGGACCCCAGTCCTGCTGCAGGGCTCTACACTAATCCCGTGCAGGGCTCTAATGGCAGGTGTCATTGTCCCATGGCCACAAAGGAGTCTTTATTGGGCCAGATGCACTAAAGCTGTATGAATTACACCTCTCTGCAGAGGCTGTAGAAGCCCTGGGGGATTCAGCCTGAGGGAGAGCAGCCACTGCTGCTTTGGGTATCCCAGGGAACTCTGCCATCAAGAGTTGCTAAGAGATGGTGCTGATTTAATCCGCACCCCTGCGCATCACACTCCGTCCTCACACCGGACTCCTATGCCTCTAAACTCTGATAAAAGGAAGTTTGCAATCGCTTTACATCAGCACAACCACCTCTTCTGCTGCACTTTCCACCGCCAGGAACCTGGGCCATGGTTTTCACTGGCAGAAGCTCACATAAACCTAGGTTGAATCTGGTCCATTTTCTTTAGAGTGGAGACGGAGGGGTTTCAAAAATTGTGATGTTTTAATCAGAGGCTGATTCTACTGGCTCTACCATAACATCAGGAAATGTTATGTTATATAGGCAACCCAAAAACAAATTTGTTTGTTTTTAAAAGAAAAACTTTCTTTAGACCTCAAATTTTAAAATTTCTTTCCCTTAAAAACCACACATAAAAAAGGACATTTACAAAACCTAACATGAAAATAAATATTTTCATGGATGCTTTTCAGATGTTAATGATTTTTTTTTTTTAATTTTGACATTCCCTTGCTGCATAGGAAACTCAGTCTCCTGGATACTGTGGTAATGAGAATCCAAAGAACCTAAGTAGATAAACAATATTGTTCTTAGGTATGAAAACTGCAAAAGTGAAACTGACCAGTTCAGTTTCACTGTCCAACCCAAGTGAGATGCAAAAATGAAAAGGCTTGAAAAAGTAAGCACCCAGATTGAAATACTTTAAAGGGATCTAATACCTAAGCCCCTTTAAGGAATCAAGTTAAAACCAAAAAATTCAGATACACAAACTAACTAGTCACTTTTTAAAAATCTTGGTCTAGTTTTTAAAAAAGGCTGATGTGATTTCTTTAAAGCTGTCTCCCAGCCAGCTAGAGCTGCTTTAATGTATTTCTTTTACTGGAATAATCAAGAAATGTATTAAACCATGAGTTCACCAAAATATTTTGAAGTGATTTCCTCAGAAAGAAGATGTATAGTTGAACTAATGAAATAATATTTAGATCCGCATGTCTCATGCACCATCTACACTTGTCTATTTCAGATACAGTTGTCACAGACTGCATCAATTATGTGATTATCCTCTTTGTAAACAAGTGGAATTTTCTCCTTTAACTCTCACTTACTATTCTAAACCACACCCAGTTAATTCAGGAGCAGGAGCAGAAGCGGAAAATCAGAGCAGCAATTATGAACCAGACTACTTGACCGAGTTCTGCAGAGTGCTCAGTGTGCAATGCTAGACAAATCTGATGTAACCATTTATTTATAGCTTTTGCAATCTAAAGTGCTCTCTCTTTTAGGGAATCTTCCTATGAAGCAAAGTCGATAATTGTTTCTACTTTGATTGGATGTTTTAACCTTTAAATTGGAACATTTGTAAAAGAAAAAACCTTTAGAAAATCCATACTGTGGACAATGTGGAAAGACTGACTTGACTGTAGATAAGAGTTGGCTTCTTAAACTGAAAGTATGTAAAGAATGGCAGGCACTACAGAATCCCCATAGTCAAGAAAACTAGTATTTCTTTACTATCCAACTGTGCTGTTTTACACACGCCACCACTTTAAAAACAAATGCACTTCCACAAGGCCAACAGCCAGATGCTTCCAAACAGCCAGAATAACCCATTATATAACAGACATTCTGGCTAGAGAACCTACTCCACATGAGCTCATCAGTGGCTTCAAAGCCTGTTCATTGAAATTACATTTTGAAAGGCAAGGTCTATCCGTTAGTGGTTAGAGCACAGGCCTGAGAGTGAGGATTCCTGGGTTCTATTCCACATGTGCCATGGGCTGTGTGAATGTGGGGCAAATCACAGCCTCCATGTACCTCGGCAGGCCTTCAAAGGAAGGGGACAATCCCACCTGCATACCTTACTTGTGCTGTGAGGCTTAATCAATCACTTCAAACCGGATTTTTTAATTTTCAGGTGTGAAGGGGGGAAAATATTAGCAGGGCAAAAATCAGATGAGTAGCTGCTGGCAGAGAGGTCAGGTTGGTAGCTGGAGATGGGAGACTCTGGTGGGAGAGAAGGTAAAGTGCCAGAGAGACAGGGAGCTAGCTGGACAGCTTTGCAGTTGGAAAGTAGGTAGCAGGGTGAGTGCCTGATGCTGGAAACAGGCAATGTACAGCCCCCACCAGGGGAGGGGTAGTAGAGCTGCCAGGTAGTTGCTGGAAACTGTCCAGATGGTGGGAGCTGCTAAGATACCGTGGCAAGGGCAGGTGCTGAGTGCCTGCCAGAGTGCAGGTGCTCTCATGATGCTGGTGAGAGAGCAAAGGGTGCTGAGCTCTGGGAGAGCTGTAAACCTTTGTGTAGGGCAGCGGTTCTCAAACTTTAGCAATCTGAGGACCCCCATTTTGATTTAAAAATGTTCAGGGACCCCCCAAGCCACCCTGCTCAGCAAGGCCGTCCCTAAGGGGGTGCGGGCCCAGGGACAAATCAGCATAGACGAGGGAACTAGAGGTGTGGGGGGTGTTGCAGCGCACCCAGGGTCCCGGCTGCCGGCCCCGTGCACCCAGAGTCCCAGCTGCCAGCCCCATGCCTGGGGCTTTTCTCTTGGCCTCAGCTGGGGGAGGGGGGTGGATGGGGTGAGGGGGCTGGCTTTCAGCACCCCCACTATTAAAAATGTCCAGTGCCACTGCAAATCAGCCCCCACCAGTTTGAGGCCCCAGCTCTGCATCGGTGGCTGGGCCGGCGGGATGGATCCAGCCTGGTGCTGGGCCGCTTGCTGCTGCTGGCAGTTGCCGGCGGCTACCGTGGGGCTATTGTTGGCTATAGTGCCATGGCAGCTCAGGGCTCTGGCATGGGGCCTCACTGCACCGGGTCTTCCGGGACCGACCGCGCCGGCCAATCGCACCAGCCTACGGGGCCCCCAAAGTGCGGGGCCGGAGCGGTTGCCCCAATTTGCCCTACCCAAGGGATGGCTCTGCCGCTCAGCCCCAGGCCCCGCCTCTACTCCACCCCTTCCCCCAATGCCCCACCCCCACCCCACCTCTTCCTGCCCCCCGCGGGGGGGGTGGGGTGCGGGAGGGCATGAGAGGTGCAGGCTCCAGCTGGGCGGCACTTACCTCGGGCGGCTCCCGAAAGCAACCAGTAATTCCTCTGGCAGCGGCTCCTCGGCGAGGGGGCCTCCGTGCGCTGCCCCTGCACATAGGCACCACCCCCGCAGCTCCCATTGGCCTCAGTTCCCGGCCAATGGGAGCTGCAGAGTTGGCGCTCGGGGCAGGGGCAATGCACGGAGACCCCCTGACCCCTCCAAGGGCCACAGGGATGTGCCGGCTGCTTCCGGGAGTGGCGCAGAGCCAGGGCAGGCAGAGAGCCTGCCTTAGCCCTGCTACGCCGCTGGAGTTTTAGCGCCTAAAATCTCCCGGTTCAGCGTTAGTAGCCTCCAGGAGATAGAGCCCGATTCTGGGAGACTCCCGGCGAAACCGGGAGGATTGGCAACCCTATCTGATCAGTGGGGCCAGCAGCCCCGGACATCTTTCCGTCCCCTCCTCCGAGTGCGCCCCGTCCCCGCTCCATCCATACCAGCGCCTCCAGCATGCCGGGGAACATCCCTGGGAGGGAGGGGGAAGAGTTGAACGAGGGAGGGGGAGGAGTTGATCAGTGGGGCCCGTGGATGCCCTGGAGTACCCTCGGGGACCCCCAGGGGTCCACGAACCCCAGTTTGAGAAACGCTGGGGTAGGTGGGTTCATACTATGTCACAGTGCAGAACATATTTTAGTAAGGGAATTTCCCTGTGGCTTCATTAACCTTACAGTCTCAATTGCACTGCCGCCCCCCCACTTCCATTCACACTTTCCCCCCACATGTGCAAACATGTGACAACCCAAAGGCAACTACAGCGACTGGTAACAGGGAAGGAGAAGAGTATTTATGTATTTGTTGCCCTCTAACTAGAATAGGTAACTGTCTTTTAATAAAAGGAAATCACGCTGCCGGCTCCCACTCTTTCCTGACGAACTTCCAATCTAAACAGACAGGTCAGAGAACAGGTGGAAGGAATGAGGTGGTATTATCCCCATTTTACGGATAGGGAATTGAAGCACAGCGAGATTAAGTGACTTGGTCAAGGTCACACAAAGAGTCTGTGGCAGAGCCAGAAACTGAATTCAGATCTCCTGGGTTTCAGTCCAGTGCTTTAACTACCGGGGCACCCTTTCCTTCCCTCTGCTTCCTCATTCCTCAAATCACTCCTTCAAATGCCCACTGCCTTTTACACATGAAGTCTTGTTAAAGACAAATGTGCCTCTGCATAGATACAATTCATCACAGCACATCTGTCAGTGCAGCTGTCGTAGTTATCACCACTCCTGTATTTTCCTCCCTGACCCCATATGGCCCAATAATGTAAACCAACAGTAACATAAAATAAACTCACAGGCTGGGTCACAGAAAAGTTTTATGACCTAGTTATAAACCCCTATGAGCCGGGGAGTTACAGGAGTGTAAATGGGACTGCTAAAGTAAACAGGAGGGTACAGACAAGCATGTATTTTAGATTTGCTGCTAAAGCACGAACAGAAGCAGCCAAAACACAATGGGCCCTCACTGAAGGCAATAGAAAATGGGAGCTGGATCAGGCCCTAAAACCAGAACTGTGTTTAACTGGTGGAGGGGGAGAATGAATGGATAAAGCAAAAGGAGTGATAGAATTACAGTTGATGGAGTAAACATACAACCAGCTCATGTCATTATATAACGCAAGGATCCTCCAAGTAAGGAGGAAAGGACTTGGCAGCATGACAGGCTGTATTGTGTCACTCCACAGCTCACAGGTGCCCCTAGAGTGTATACTTTATTCTCTAACTACATTCTCTTACGATGCTGGATTCTCTCTCCCCAGGCTCCCTCCTTCCAGCTTGGTTTGAACTCTGAGGTAACGCAGGAGATCAGTTTTCCTAGAACGGCTTGGCACTGTGATTCCAGCTCACCTGGCTATCTCGGCTATCTCGGCTGTTTGTGCGCTGAAGTTGAAGGGGTCAGGTTCATCGTAGTCTTCGTCATCGTCCGTTTCTCTCCCGCTGTGCTTCTGGCGGCTCAGCCCAGAACTGTGCGGCCTAGGTGTCTGCGTGGCTGTTGAAGTATGGGAGCGTTTGTGTTTAGGGGAGCTGTGATTTGAGCCATACTCCTCCTCTGAAGTAGAAGTGTAATCTGAACCCTGCTGTCTCCGTCTTGAAGCTTATAAAAAATGAATTGGTTTCAGATGAAGAAGAAGAGATTTCAGACTAACTACAGCGGGCAAAACAAGGAGTAGTACAAACTAGCCCACAAACACAAAGAAAGGCCTGGAGAGTTTCTGTGCATCTTTTCAATTAAAGGAAACTTTGGTAGAGCTTATTTTAAAACGGCTCACTATTTTAATGGATCTGCCACAAGCTATATGAATTTAAAGTTATAAATTCCAGTGGAAAAGCGTATTGACTGTATTATCAACGAAACATACTCAATTATTATTGTCAGACTTGATTTTCCATACACAGAAGCCCCATCTATAAGTAATACACAAGTTAGATTCCTAGAAGTCCCCAGGGCCCAATTTTCAAGGGTGCCGAGCATCTTAAAGGTGAGCTGGAAGTTAAAAAAAAAAGAAAAAAAGAAAAGGGGGTGGGGTGTAAATGAAGCATAGATTTTCATGCTCCATTTTATTTGTGAAAATCTGCATTCCCTTTTAACAGGATTTCAAACGCCTCAGGAAAGTATTCAAATGAGTACTTAGGGCTTGCTCCAAAGTCTCCTAAAGTCAATGAGAGTCTTTTCCTTCATTTCCCTGGGCTCTGAAGCAGGTCCTTAAGCACTTAGATACCCATTTTTAGGCATCTACATATCAACATTAGGCCAACTCAGTGCCTACATTTGAAACTTGGGCTCCCAATATTTGTTTGTTTAATATACCATTATATTATTTAATAATTAATGGTTTCACCTCTTACGTTCTGCCATGATAGTCTATAGAAGACAGAATTAGCCACTTTATTTAAAACTAAAGTATGACCTGAATTCACTTAAAAGCTTCACTGTGTCACCAAGGTTATCACAATACCAAACCACAACAATCAAATAAAGCCAATGACAGAAGTAATGGACACAGGTGGTATCAGACAAATGAAAATATTGCATTTGGCATATAAAATGTGGAGAGCAACGATCTGTAGACATGCAGTTACCCCTTAAGTATGAACCGAACACTCCTAGACACATTACTAGCTTGGTTACAACTTTCTAAGAGCCTTGGCTCATGACAAAGTTATCAGAAAAATGAATCTGTTCGTAATTCAGCTGAGAGAGTGTTTAAAAAAAACCCTAAAAAGCCATTCAACTTTCAGAATCAAGAGGTTACTCTTGCATTCAGTGGACATTTCAAAATTAAGGGCTTGATCCACCACTCACCTCGGCTAGTGTAAATCAGAATTAAGTCCACTGAAGCCAATGACATCACGCTGCATAAATCTAACATAAGTGAGACAAATCTGGCCCCGAGCTTTCAAAACATTCTGATAATATCCTGACATCTCAGTACAATTGCTTAAGATAGCCTGACAACATCCTGGCATCTCATGGTCCCAGGGCCATGTATTCATTCTGATTCTCTATTGGTAGGATTATGTTTTCACTGGTATGGATGGAGGTAATGGCTCTTAGCTAACTATTTTAAGAAATCCTTGAATAAGGCAGCCAGATCTACCTCACTGCTCTCTTCCAGTCCTCACATCCCCAGAATCTCTGGTTCCAGTGTCAAAGCACATCACTTTCAAATTGTTACTGTATCATGTTAAAAAACGCCTTGATACCACAGTGAAACATTTAAGCTTATTCAAGTTTATTTTTTGCTCTTATAAGGGGGTACTAGCTGTTTGTTCATTAGTACAGGAACACGTATCAAACACTATCTACAGTACGACAAAGCATATTAAAGTACCCCAGTCTATGTAGAACTTGTGCAAGGTCCAGAATTCTATCAAGGAATTAGAAGATTAGTATTTTAATAGAAAATGATTTAACAGAAAGAATTATAATTCTCTGCTGTAATTCTACACAAGAAACATTGTTAGTGTGTTGTAACAAAGTACTGGAAGCCAAAAACCAATTCATTTAGAACAAGAACTGGGCATGAATTTGTTTTAACATTCAAAGTCTGTGGTCCAGTGCAGGGGAAGCACCTATCTGGAAAACTCTGAAATATAAGGCTGGAAGGGACCTTGAGAGGTCATCTGGTCCAACGCCCTGCGCTTTGAATTTGTCAGTATTCTAACACAAGAGAATGTAAATAGGAGCACCGCCTCAGAAAACACAAGGGAAATATTGTACATATTCCCTTAGCTTGTTCATACTCTATGCTGATTTCTTTGCATATCAGTGTGTAAAAAAAACCCCAACAAAATAAAAGGAGATTAGATCATTTAAAAAGTCAAAATTAAAACAACAACATCCGTGAATAACAATTACAGCATGCAATAGGAAGCACAGTGAAGACACCGGGGTAAGTCGACCTAAGCTACGTCGACTCCAGCTACGTTATTCAAGTCGACTTAGATCGACTTACCCTGGTAATGAAGACAAGCCATAAAGGCCTTTTACGCAAGTTACAAAAAACAGATGGGCTGAAACTAGCCACTGTCCCAACAGCCCCAGTGAAACTCAGCAAGCCACAGAATTCCTCACCCTCTTCATTCCTCTCCTTCTCTAAAAGCCCAAGTGAATTGATATGACTTGCTGCATGGTTGACACACAGTCAACCTGTGGAACTCCTTGCCAGAGGATGTTGTGAAGGCCAAGACCATAACTGGTTCAAAAAAGAACTAGATACATTCATGGAGAATAGGTCCATCAATGGCTATTAGTCAGGATGGGCAGGAATGGTGTCCCTAGCCTCTGTTTGCCAGAAGCTGGGAATGAGCGACAGGGGATGGATCACTTGATAATTACCTGTTCTGTTTATTCCCTCTGGGGCACCTGGGATTGGCCACTGTCGGAAGACAGGATACTGGGCTAGATGGACCTTTGGTCTGACCCAGTAGGGCCATTCTTATGTTCTTATGCCCCGAAGGCCAAGGAACCAGGGTATCAGACCAAATGATGTTCAGAACCATCTCTGATTACTGTGCAGTATCTGTCACATGCATCTTCCCCATCTATTAAATTAAGTACAGTTTAAACATAACTGTTAATGTTCAGGTCACGGTTCACAAATAGCCAATGGTTCTGCACAGGTAGGCAGCCAAATAATCTGCACCATATTCCTCAATGAGAGAATTAACTATGGCACATTTTGGAGGCTGCATGCCAAACAATAAAAAGGGGCAGAGGCAATCTCCCCCATGGGCTATCAGAGTTCAACGCCAATTGTCCAATCATCCAATGTTTTGAATTTGCTGCAAGCAGCAGAGCTGCTTCCAAATTATTTGCTCACTTGCTTATTCCTTGTTTTGCCTTCTCTGATGCCTTGAAATTTACTACTCTGACCTCAAACCATCATTGATACAGTTATAAATTCTCTGTTGGGCCAACACGCACGTTTTCCGGCTCTTCAAAACCAAAGACAAGCAGCAAATTTCCATGTGACACTGGAAAGTCAAGAAGTTCTATCTTTGTGAATAGGGCCAAGATCTTCACGTGAGTAGTGATTTTGGGTGCCCAACTCGAGACACTCGGACTTTTAGAAAGTGCTGAATACCCACCTTCTGAAAGTCAGCCCCTATTAAAGCATCTCAGGTTGGGCACGCAATAACTGAGGCACTCAAAAATCACTAATCACTTATGAAATCCTTCTGGTTGATCAAACAATCTCAGTTGGGTATATGTGCTATTTCTATACCTTGACGTGTCAAGTTGTGTTGTTCATGAATTGCGCCAACATGCTTATTTGTGCACACTCCTCCCTTTGTCCCTCTTCCTTGTTCCCTTTCCTCTCTTCCTCCTCATGGCACACCCACCGCCGCGCTTTTGTTGTTCCTAGGAGAACTACACCTGGAGCCCACATAGAGAGTCTGTATATTATAAAAGAGCGGGACTAAGGAGAAACGTAAAACGTAAGCACTTACTGGAGGTGGATGAATACCTGACACTGCTAGAACGAGTTCTACTGAAAGGTTGCTTTGTAGTAGCAGCAGCTGCAGTTTTTCTAGCTGCAGTTCTAGCCTCTGACACAGGTGGCTTCCGATTTGCATAATACGACTCCACACTGCGTCCCGAAAACCCAGTTCTTGGCTGCGTAGTTTCAGAGTCGCTTGGCACTGTAAACGAACCTGCCCGTTTCCTTGGCATGGCAAGGATGTCAAGCCTGGACAGCTTTTTAGACTCCGCGGATTGTTTAGAAGACGCAGTTGTGGCTTCGAGGTTGGAGGTTGTTTTCTCGGTGTCGGCACATTCATTATCTGATGCATCTCCCAACCGGGCGCGACGGAGTTTTGAGGCCCTCGTGGGCCTGGGGGTCGATAAACTGTTGGACCTGGTGAGCACTTGCTGGATCTTTTGCACGTTTGCAGTCACTTTGCCGCGCTCCTCTTTCACAGCCTGAGTAAAAGGTTTCCTTCTGGGGACGGATTTTGACACAGAGTGCTCGTGATCAGAGGAGGCCGTTTCAATTACCGGGAAGTAAGGAAGACTAGAGCTTCTTTCATCATCCGTAAATTCCAGTGACCCACGAGCCCCAGCACTACGCTTGATTTGGAAACGTTTGGCAGTTTCTCCTCTGTTTCCCGCCTCGGGCGGAAGCATCCTGCGTTTTTCTGACAGCCTTTCGCGAGCGCTGGGCTGGCTGCACTGGTCCTGGATAGAGGGAGTGGAGGAGGATTTCTCTTTCTGCAAGCTGCTCGTAACTTGGCATTTCGGTGTGCTGCTTGGGACGTTTTTACCGCTAACCAAGCTGACCGTGCTTGCCGTGTCCACATCAGAGTCCCCAGATAAGGAGTCTTCTAGTTGCCCGGGAATAGTTTCTGAAAGGTCCAGCTCGTGGTTTTGACAGAGTATTTTGGCTTCCAGTGCTGCCAAAGCAGTTTCAGTGTCTTTAAGGATAAGATGAGTGTCTTGATTATAGTCCATACGGCTTGATCGTGCAACATCTAAATCTTTAAGCAGAGGGTGACTTGAAATATGAGGAAGTTTATTCTGAGGAACAACGCCGCTTGATTTATCTTTGGTAAAACTTTCCTGCCTAATGAAGCAGGATATTTCTTTTGTGGCTATGTTTTCTTGCTCTTGAGAAAGATTCTGATGAAGGGAAATAACCATTTTCCCAGATGCGCTAACGTAAGTGCTGTTAACGTCTTTGACCACTGGCTTTCCAGAAGCAGCTGCACTGGGTGACTTGACAGGAAACTCTTGATCCTTGCATTCTTTGTCTGCTCGAGAATGAGACGTGCTTAGAGAAAGCTTGGAGGGAATCCCAACCTCATTAGTTTCATCGCCAATGTAGAAGGAAGTAGATACTGGCTCACTTACAGCTGTGATACTTGAAACCCCTGGCGCTGCCGCCTGTCGGACCTCAGGTTTTAAGTCTTCCCCCCTTCGTCGTTCTTGCTCAGGCATTTTACTGTTTTCTTTGCATTTCTTTCCTTTTTCCAAACCAAAGCCGTCGTCGGACTTGCTGGCATCACTCAGGCTATCAGGATCCAAGTCCTCTTGGATGAACAATCGGGTACTGGGATCAGCATAGGTTTCTTTACCCTGTTCCTTTACGTTTCTCTTGGATACTTCAGGATAGGAGTCTTGACAAATTAAAATTGTGGGTGTTGGGCTGTCAGATTTATCACTCGGTGGGAGCTGGGGAAGAAGCCTTCTTGTTCTTGAGGGCACAATGGTCTCTGGTTCCCCCGGTTTATGAGCTGTGCCACTTTCTAAGAAAGATTAAAAGACACCCATTAAATGCTGTTTACATGCTGTACTAGAACATTGCATTTATTCACCAGGGGCTTGAGCCTGCAAGGTGCAGATCCAGAAAGGCAATTAAGTACGTGCTTAATTTTAAGCACTGACATCAATAGGTCCCATACATATGCTTAAAGCTAAGCATTTGCATAAGTCCCAGGCTGGATCAGTTCCAGAGTGCTCATCACCTTGCAGAATCAAGTCCTAAATCTGATTTAATAACCTTGACATTCAAACATCCCAGCCGTGTAGCACTCTTGTCAGAGTTATATAAATCTAAAAGACCATACAAATATACAAGAGACCCTGAAACTATATCTTCTTCCTGCCAAAGGGAACAGGGAAAAGCTGTCAACCACGCAGCCATATGTTTGGACCAGAGATGCAACATTTTAAGAAATGTGCTAGATGATGTAGCTTACTTCACTAAAGAGATGCCCCTTTCCACTTGTACAGACCTTAGCAGATTGTATTCCACATCAAAGTCTCCATATAGAAATCCTACTGTTTAAACAGGCTTAGGAATTAGAAGCCAATGATATTCTACGTGTTATTAAGGACACACTTTACTAGAAGAGTTTTATTATTTCACCCCATGTCACAGCTCAGGATTTCATATCTTCCGTCATTTTTCGTTTAAATAATAAATGGCTTGTAACTTGATTGGCATTGCAAGATAAAACACCCAATTGTCCAGGAGAATTCAAGTACAATGTGCCACATTATGGAAATAATCTCTGGAACAAAATAATTGCTTTCTGCAGCCTTTTAGCTGTTGGAGAGAGGACATATGGCTCCTTATCTAGAGAGAGGGGGCATGGTTGTCTTCTGGATTACAACATTTCCTACTCTCTCCGACTCCCATTCTCAACATCAGGTCTTAGGGCCCTTTCAGTTTTTTAGCTCCTAAGACTTCATTTTGTTTTTTCTTCTCTTGAATGTGCTTCATTCTATGCATCAGGCTTCCTACAATCACTTCAAATACTACTAACTAGTGCTACCAAACCCAAGGACAGTCTGATATGCTCAGCACAGCTTGAGAACGTTGGAGAAATGCAACAAAACCACAGCTAAAGAGGGCTGGTCAGTACTAGCTTTCATAAATGTCTTGCAAAGGAAAAATTGGGGTTCTGCCTTTCCTTTGTAATGAAGTATAAACAATTCCTGATGGATGGTTATTTCCAATCCTGCCCCCTTAAGTGTTATTGTTCCCTATGCCACCTTAAGAAACATCAGGAATGTCAAGTATGGTCTTCACTTTGCTTGTTGGAGGACTTGGAGGACTCAAATGTGCACTGGGTGCCTTCGTAACCCTTAACTGAAGGGATGAGGCAGCTAATCCTAAACAAAGAAAGATTTCTTTCCAAATACTTAAACTGTCCAGCATCCTGAAGATGGCATCAGTACAGTACTTACCTGTATGGCCCTCAGATCCTAATCCCTGCTGTTGACCATCACAAAGCCCTGAGTCTGTGTAGCTGTCAGCAAGACTTGCCCACCTAGAGACCCATTTCTGACCACCTTGAGATGCTGGAGGCACCTATAAAGAGACAAATGGAACGTTATACATTTTTTTAACCAAAGTCTTGTCACAAAACCCCTCTGTTCACCCCTTTATATGATTATGATATATTCTGTACCAAGTATGAGGTATCATTTGAAAACTCATAATCTGCTGAACACTGTCCTGTTAAAATGTGTATAACACTATGTGTAAAATTATGAGATTTTGCTATATGATTGTTACTGAAATATGTTGTAGTTCTGGGTAATGCCAACAAACCCATTTTTCAGAGGCAAAGACACACTGGCAACCCCAGACAGGTACCAACAAAGTCAAGTGAGTTATCACTTACTTAAGCAGCCATCCTTCAGCAACGGGGAAGTGTAAACAAGAAATTTACATGTCCTCCCAGCTACGGTGTGAATCTCACGTACAGAGGAGACTGTTTGTCTAAACCCCGGTAGGGTGATAATCCTCAGAGAGAGGAGGAGGATATAAAAATAAAGGACAGCGACCTTCACAGGACGCCTTTCTCCTCCTTCCACTTCTCTGCTTATGGCAGCAACAACGCTCAAAGAACTGAACAAGGGAAGGAATGGTCCCAGGCTGGAAAGGGATGCAGCCTGTGAAATGTATTGCAACTCATGGTGAGACAAAGCTTTTGCTTTTAAGCCTATTAGTCTGATAAAGTTTAGGAATTAGCTTGCGTGTTTAACCTTTTATTTCTTTGGTAACCAATGCTGACTTTTATGCCTTACCATTTATGATCACTTAAAATCTATCTTTCTCTAGTTAATAAACTTCTTTTATTGTTTTATCTAAACCAGTGTGTTTGATTGAAGTGTTTAAGAAATCTCTACTAGGTCAATGGGGCTGCTGCATATTCATTACCCACTGTTGGAATGACAGACTATTTATGAGCTTGTACTGGCCAGTGGGTACTGAACAGTACAAGATGCACATTTCTAGGGGACAAGGCTGGGATTCAGGGATATGCGGGTGTCGCCCTGTATGTAATTTATGGATGGCTGGGCATAGCATTCATGTACTCAGCTGGGAGCGACTTTACTTGCTAGGGGCTGTGTGTGAGCAGAGCCCGCAGAGGTTTGCTATTCAGCAGCAAAGCAGTGTTAAAGGCATCCTAGTTTGAAGAGCTGAAGGGACACAGCAGTTCAGGTTGCACCCTAGTGAATGTCACGCCCTCCTGAGAGCCTGTTGCACACACAGACTGGTCTCCCAAAGGTGAAATCAAATCAATACATTCCCACCTAGGCAGAAAAGCACATACATCATCCCCGTTCCCTGTACCTGCATCTCAGCCTGGGACCCACAAGTGGGTTTTGAAGGGAATGCCTGGAGCAGAAGTGTCTTCTGACTGGTGCCATTTTCAGTGATTAGATGCTGGTGAGAGCTTGATTCTTCCTTTTCGCCTTTTATAACAGGTCTGTAGGCTGAAGATAATCTGGAAAACTCTGGAGATTCAAACACGCCAAAAACCTAAAAAAGATTGTGGTAGGGGAGGGGAGAAATTAAAACAATGTAACCATGAAAGCCAAATCCAAAAAACGCTAATCACACTGAAACTGGGGTCCCAAATGGTCAGATACAAACCAATTTGTATATACCATGTAAGTTATTCTACTCGCTACTCTTCAAAAACTCTTTCTAAGGCTATGTCTACACTAGCACTTTTGTGGGTAAAACTTTTAGCGGTCAGGGGTGTGAAAAAACCACACACCCCCAACTGACAAAAGCGCTAGTGTGGACAGCGCTATGTTGGCAGGAGACGCTTTCCCGCTGATATAGACTCGTTAGGGGTGGTTTAATTATGCCGCTGTAAGGTCCGTAGTGTAGACAAAGTCCAAAACACTTTATATAGACACATTTCCAAATTTGTACGGTATTCCAGTACATTCCCTATAAAATTAATCACTGCTAAATCCTCTTTCATCCAAGTAAAATTTAGTATGACTATCAGGAAAAATCAGGCTGGTAAAGTGAATTAAGCTGTGGAAGAGTCTCTCGAGGGAAGTGATGGAAGATCCATCACTAGGGACTTTTAAAAACAGATTGGACAGAGTACTACTGGCGAGAACAGCCCTGCATCGTCAGAGAGCTGGACTTGATGACCTACCAGGGCCTCTCCATCTCTCACTGCTATAATTTATCTCAAAGCACTTTACAATTAAGCCACAAAACACCCCTGTGAGGATGGAATTATCATTATCTCTGTTTACAAAACAGGAAAACTGCAGCACAAAGCAGTTTAGTGATGTGGCCAAGGCCTCTGAAAGTCTGTGGCAGAGTCAGGATAAGAATCAAGTCACCTGACTCCCAAACTCCAGTGCTTTAACCATGAGACCATCCTTCTCCTTAGTGCAAAGATCTATTAATTGGGGTATTTTTATACTGTTGCATTATGATTGTTTATATATCAGGGTCAAGGACCCATTGAGCTTGCAATCTAGTTTAAGGGCTTATTTTTTACAGGGAAATAGCCCAGAAGAGATATAGCAGAATAGCTATTCCGCACTAGCTCTTCGTGTGGACACTCTTATTACTCTTTGGAAGCGGATTAAACTAATCCCCAAAGAGGCACTCAATGCGGAATAAAAGTGTCCACGTGGGGCGCTAGTGCAGAATAGCTCCTGTGCTTTAAATTCACATCCTCACTTATTTCCCGCTAGCTTTCCCCTGTAGACAAGTCCTAAAACAACATGCAGCGAGTGGGTGTAACAAACCATCGGAAAAAGGGGAGGAGGAGGAGGAATGTGGAGTAGCAGAGATAAGATCACATGGGTACATAGGCCAGCTAGTGCAGAGCTTCAGAGCCTGACTCAATTACAGGATTTTCCCCCCCAAACTTTACTTTACCCTTTGCCTACATTTCTGTTATTTTTCACGTGCCTGTTTTACTTGAACCTCTGCCTGCTTCCTCTGTTGTTAAACCTGGAAATAGGCCACGCTTTACAAAATAACTGTTTGTGTTTGGGGTGGTTGGATTTTTTTAAAGTTATCATTCATTTTATATTTTTTAAATTAAAACAGATACAACCATTGCCATGACCAACCCCACCCGGACACTCCCTTCCCTACAGCAATTAGTTGCCGTCTGCCTGGACAAGTCCCCTTTAACAAAACCAAACCACCCCCAACTAGGAGTTGGGGATGTCACTGGGGCTCCTGAGAGAGAGAAAATCTGTCCTCCATTTCAGCTTCTTTTGGCCTGCCAGGGAGAGCCTGCCAGGCAGAGTTTACATGCCCATATATTATTAACAGCAGAGCTGGAGGAGGTGGGGTAAAGGGCATGATGCATAGTTAGATCCTGAACTTGCAAAGACTTGTGCATTCGAGCAGTCCCGTTGTGTAAAGTTACTCATTTGTACAAATCTTTGCTGAATCGACCCCTTCATTATTTTGAGCATCATGTTGCTCTTTGCTGGTACATTTGCAAGGCCATTCTTGTACCTTTGCATGTAAATCCTGTTTGGACACAAAGATGTGAGTTGCGAGAAGGTCCCCCTGCTCCTTTTCAGCTGGGTTTTTAATGGATATTTTACCCCCCATTTACGGTGCCTGTGTAACCCACTGGTGAATGTGTGACAGGATCCCCTCTGTGCCGGATCCACAGAGGACAGGAATCCCTTAGAGCTCCCATCCAGCTCACACCCTTTAGCTGAAGCCATAGCGTCTCATATTTTTGGCTCGAGGGGTACGTCTCCAGTGCAAGCGGCAGCGTCTCAGAGCCCAGGTCTACAGACAAGGCTACAGCGCTCAAATGGGCAGACAGACATTCAGGGTCTGAAGCCTCGGGGCGGGGTGGGGGGGAAGGGGGGCTGTTTTGGCGCTCTAGCACAAGCCCATGGGGCCGCGTCCGTAGACCTGGCCTCTGAGACTAGCTGCCGCGGGCTGCCACTTTGCAGCGTAGATGTACCCTAGAGGTCCCTGGGTCAACCCCCTGGTTTGTCGGCCAACAGTGATCACGTTTATAAGAGGTGTTCCCTGGAGTGATTTTACCTGATCTATCATTTTCCGAGCTTCTTCTACTTCTTTATCTTGTGACTCCGTCTCAATGGTGTATGTGCCCGTTTCACTTAAACTATCCTCCTCATCGTGCTTCCTAGCCTTGACCAATTTTGGGTCGGTAGGTGGTGCGGTGGCAGGGTCTGGTGCAGACGATATTACTACCCGGGGAGCCACTGGCATCTGCAGAGGTGCTGGCTTCTCAGCGCTGAGCTTTCCAGCTTGAGAGTTCTCCCTTAGATACTCAGCAGCAAAATCCTGAGCAATTTTAGACTTCCTCCCAATGCTGCCGTAGTTCTTTGCAGACGGCCTTGAAGCAGAGGATGACGAAGAGCTGATCCGATCTTCTGTCTTCTCTTTCTTAAAGGAGCTGGATCTCTGTGTCCCCGAGGAGTTGCTGGCCGGCTTGCCTGCCTGGGCAGCCAGATGAGGAGGTGGCACTGGGCTACCAAGCTTCTCAGCAGGCATGGCAGCTTTGCGCTTTTCCACCTTGGTTTTTGGCACGGGATCCGTGTCGCTCTGGGAGGAGTGTGCGCTGTGCGTGAAAGACTGTGACCTCTTTTTACGAGGCGTGTCATCATCAAAGAACTCAATGACGAAGGCCTGCTGGTTATGCAGCATTTCGTGGGGGTCGCGCCTGATCTGGCGCTGAAGCCTGGCTTGCTCAGCTGCATGGTCATTGCTGGTGGTCTCCTTTTCTGCTGTGGGTGCAACGGGGTCTTCGGAATCGCTCTGCGTCCCATCTTCGTGTCTGTTACCTGAAAACGATCACATGCAATTTATTCCTACACTAACATTTCACTGTAACCCTAGTAACCACCTCCCAGCACGGTCAATCCTGGATTTTTCTCTTTGTAAAGGAATAGTTCATACTGGGCACGCTGCAAAAGACACCTGTTTGATCTGGTGTTGAGAGAGAGCTGAGGGTTTGCGTCCCAGAATGATGAAAGGGTGGGAAGTAGGGGGAGGGGTCGTAGGGAGCTGGCTGATGGAGTTCCTTTTTGAATACGGTTGGGGTTTTGGTTTTGTTGTTATTGTAAAATTAATTATGCATCAGGGCATCTAGAGCTTTTTATGTGCATCTTTTTTATTATTTAAATCAAAATAAATACAGTAATTATTTTACCATTCTGTGCAATTTCACTAGTCTCAAAGATTATCTTGTTATGCATCATTTGTTGCGGGACAAAAATTACCCTGCAGAGCAGGGGAAACAAAACAAGACAAAACAAAAGCCCTGTAGATTGCATTCCATGGACTCAAACCAAGATGATGAAAGAGCAGCAGGCCGACGGAATTCATAGCTAAAGTGCCCCTGAACTTCTATTTTCTCTCCCCCTTAGGAGTTGCAGGATTTTCAGTTTTATCTAAAGCATTAAGGCCATAAAATTCCCAAAAGTTATGTATATGGGTTCCACATCATTTCTTCACCCTCCTGGCAAGGGTAAACTTGGTTATTTTATGGAAGGTTCTTGCTTATTAAGCTCTGTTTTGCACCAAAAGTAGTAACATTTTTAGTACAGAATCTCTGTAGCATTTAATATCTCCCCCGCCCCCCCCTCCAACATTTAACCAAGAAGGAATCTGAGGCATCCAGGCTGTGGGTGACTTGCCCAAGGACTTACAGTAAGTCATCAGGAGAACAGGGAAGAGATAGAGGTTTAACACCATGCAGTTGAAAGGAAAACTGCACCTGTTTTGCAAATCCAAGTGGCCCAACCACACCGGTAAAGAGCATCATGATTTAACACTCAATCCCTAATGTAGCCTTTCAAAGATCTCACTAGCTCCTTCCTCAAGAAAAAGGCTGAGCAAGTAAATGGACCTTGTATTGTGCCGTGAAGGTCAGTAAACTTGGTCTCTGTTGGATTGAGGTGAGCAGCAAGTTCTCAAGTTAAGGGCTGGGAACCCTGCTCTCAACGTTAAAATCTTGGGGCTGTGAGAAGAAGTTCCCTGGATGATCTCAGATGTTATGACAGCACAGTAAGAGACTACATCTTTCCTGTGGTGGCCAGGACCCAAACCACAGAGTATTTACATCCGGATGTCAAGACACCTGAATTGTTCCCAGAAGCAAAGAAGCAGCCAGAGAAGACCTCAGAAAACTGGTGTAAAATGTTCCTTGGGGCCAACAATGCTAATTAAGGAGGTGGCCAACTGTAGCTTACAAGTGTTCTTCAAAGACAGCCCCACATAGGAACATGTTACACAGTAAACCAATCTGGAGGTCAAAAAGGCATGGATAAATGTTGCAAAGTTCTCATCAGAGAATCCTCTGCCTATATACAGATGGATATAGGCACTAACTAGGTATTTGATGAAAAGGAGACAATTACGTGCATCATCCGCATACTGAAACTTCACATTATCTCACTCTCTCTCCCCCCCAACCTCATGTAAACACTAAGCGGGGAGACACACACAGCTGTACAGAACACCATATGGGAAAATCCTAGGGGCAGATGAGCAAATGCCTGCCACCAGCCCCTGGCATCTCTCTGAAAAGGAAGAGCACTATTCCAGTGCATTCCCATACACTACAGCTGAGGTTCACATCCGAGACAACAAAACGCAGTCGCATAGGTTACGTCTACACTGCAGTTAGAAACTCGTGGCTGGCCCATGCCAGCTGACTCGCCCTAAGGGGCTGTTTAATCATGGTGTAGATGTTCGAGCTCGGCCTGCAGCCCAATCTTTGGGACCACCCACCTCTCAGGGTCCCAGAGCTCGGCTGCAGGCTGAGCCTGAACGTCTACACCACAATTAAACAGCCCCTTAGCCCGAGCCAGCTGTGAGTGTTTAATTGCAGTGTAGACATACCCTTGAAGACACCAGAGCTCCTTCGCTATACAACCTTCTCAAACACTATATACCATGGCAGATTACGCCAAAGGTAAGCAAGACTGTCAACATCAGGAGATGGTTTCTTGGACGAGGGCCTAGTGACTTCTCCTTTGAGGGAAGCTGGTGTCTTGCTATCCCGTAAAGGGCCATTAACCTCAGCCATTGGTGGACCTGATAGCCCCCCTCCTTGATTTTATCAGGCAGGAGGATTACAAACTGTAGCTCCTCCAGCACTTGCAAGGCCTCTGGTGGAAATTCACAAGATGTTGCCTTTTCCCCATTTGACAATGAACTGGCCTGATAGAGGCGGCCAAACTAGCTCAGGTCAAATAGATCGTGGGGGGAATTTTCAAAGGCACAGATGGACATTAGATGCCCGACTGCCAGTAGCAGTGGGACACCAAACTATTTTGGGCCTTTGAAAATCTTCCCCTCGTCTGCAAGAGATGACAGAAAACCCCTCACAGTGACAGACTCTTCCCAAAGGCAGGCGACCTGGATTCACCTGAACAGTTAAATAGTGGGGGAGGGAGGGTTCAGATAGGTTTCTTTTCCTTAACCGAAATGTCTCTCACAGCCATCGCACAGAATTTCAATAACCTTCTGTCCCCAGAGCTCTAGCCCTCACCCCACTGTTTTGGGATTGTGACTATCCACTGTATACCAAGGTCAAGGGCGATTAGCTACATTTGGCAATTGTGAACCTAGCGCTAAAAAAGCAAACGTCAGTCCTACCACGACAGGAGGCTTAACTGTTAAACCTGTTTCTAACTTGCCTTAACGGCATGAAGAAAAACTCGAACCTCTGAAACTGAAACTCTGTTTGAGATGAGTATGTCTGACGACCCGCCGTGATAAAGCCGGGTGGGAACCGGGCTAGAGCATTCCACTGCCAACATCACAAGTGGCATCCATGTCCAGCAGGTGGGCTGTCCGCCAGCTGAACTAGGCTTAGAAGTGTCGATAGTGATTATAAAAATACCTGTCACAGAGAAGTGGTTCTTACCCTGCGAACTTTGGGCTGAGAAAAAGGGCAACATTTTTTCCCCCTATTTATGCTGTACTTGGAAGGCAAGCACATGGACTAGCCAGCATGAAAAACAACAGCTTACCTTTCAGTGTCCTCACATGAACCGGAAGATCACTCTTTGTACTGTACACATCGTCTCCCGGAGACTGCCTTCTCATCAAACTTGGGTCATTCTGAACCAGCCAATCGGCCACCTTGCTCTCCGCTGACATCATCTCTGTGTGACCCGCATCCTTACTGAAAGGTCTTCTCTGTCTGAGTGAAAACTTAGTTACATGATCTTTTATCTTTATTTTACCAGGGGTACAGTCATCAAATTCAATGGTAAAAGAGGCATGGCTTTGCACAACGGGTGGCACCACGGCATCAATGTCCTTCGTTGGGATTTCGTGGACCTGTGTTTCTGGAGATTTTGCCGGCTGTTGGAATTCCTTCGTTGGGATTTCAAAATAACTAGGTTCTCTTCTGAATGCATACACAGACTGTTCCTGGGAATCTCGATAAGCAATAACATTACCATTGATCTCCCCTTCATGCTGGGATATCTCCTTCGTTCTTTCTACAGATACAAAAATATGGAAGAACACACCTTGCAGGCACCACATCAATGTTAGATTAAAAGCCTAAATTACTATACATGGTAACTGTATAGTTCGATTGTTTGTATACCACCCTCATCGCTGTAGAACCTGAGAACCTCAATAAGCAACGTGACTAACATCTGTTATGTGTGATTTGTTCTCTCTCTCCCCAGAAGAAGAATTGTGTGTGCAGTGCAACATTTATTTGGGTAGGTTTTCTGTTTTATTTTGGGAGGTTGTTGGGTTGGCTCCCCCTTGAATTTGTAGGTTGCTCTGTGTTTATGTTAGAGAAGGCAGGATGATGAAGTGGACCTTGAACATGGAGCAGAAGGTGGTGGGGTTTGGGGTGGTCCTTAGGTTCCTGTGCAACTTCATCCCACAGTTAATAACTACAGCCAAGTTTATTCTTCAGTGTAATTTCTTAAGCCCCGTTCCTGCATGACCACATCAGCCTCTACTTAACTTTAGACACACGAGTGATTTCCATGGGACTACCTGTGGATATGAAACTAGGATCAGAGCTTGATTTCATAATGTATTAGTGTCCTCCATGGTGTTAACAGAAATCAAGCAGGCCCGTTGGGGTGGTGTTCTTGGTATTTATTTATTTGGATTTAAAAGTGTATTACCAAGGCAACTTTCACTATTTATCATTTCACACAATGTCAAGCAAACACACGTTATTTTATTTCCCCTTATTCCCATTTTGTTTTAAACAAAAATATTACAACTGAATGCAAATTTAAAGAGTACACGGAATTTTAGTCACTAGAATTCTGAAGGAGAGTGTTGTGCAGCAGGAAATAAAAAGAATCAGTTTCCCCCAAAAGACCATCTCCATTACCTGAATAATGTTCTTCTTGCCTTCTGTCCTCCTGCCTTTCTAGTTTGTTATTTGCATCATCTTCTCCCCACCATGAAGGCTGACCATAAAGGGGTGTGCGATAAGTAGCTGTCTCTGGGAAGGGAAAGCAAGAAATTACCATGACAGCAAATATCAGTAGGCGTTGGCTATCAGATTCATAAAGGCAACAGAGTACAGTCTGCTAACAGGGAGGTGCAAGTGGACTGATGGAGTCTCAATGGACTTTCTTATACTCAAGCAATTTTCCAGCATTTCACTACAAAATATTGTTGGCTCAAACTGCCAGTGTCTCCTCCCAATTTAGTACAGACCCCAAGTTTTGGTGGGTGAGGGGAGCAGGGAGAAAGAAAGAAAGAAAGAAAGAAGGGGCAAAAAAAGGAGAGAAATTGCAGTGAAGACTGTTTTCTTTTGGATTTTAAGTATGCCCTGCTGTGCTGCAAACCCAAACGGTAGCATTATATTATTGCCGAGAAACCAAAGAGTGACAAATTCATTGTCCCAGCTGACCAAAACGCAAAAAGCAAAATAAATGTGAAAAAAAGTGAAATTTAAATTCTTCCAGGTTTTCAACAGACATGGACGTCTTAATGGAGGATTTAACTGTGTCTCTTTAAACTTACAGTTCCCAACCCTGCAGTTCTATTGGATGCAAACTTCCAGGTGAAAATCATGGGAGCTTTGTCTTTGATGGATTGCAGGACTGGGCTCAGTATGGAAATACAAAGTAGTAAAGGTGAAGGGAGGTATAAATAAGAGGAAGTCTGCAGTAAAAGCCAAATCCTGCCTACAACCCCAATCCTGAACAACAGGATGGGGCTGGCAATCTCTTACGGTGACTTTTCACTGCAGAGTTAAGTGAACTTCATTCAAGTGACTTCTCTTGCATTAGCTCAGCATGAGAGAGAGCAGCCACACTGTGAAACGACACTCACGCTGCTGCAAGATCCTGCATCTACACCAGTGCTACCAGGGCACATCTCACGGTTCCTAGTGCTGGGATACACTGAGCCTCATTACAAAGCCTTTCTCAGTGTCCCGTGGGAGACTCTCTCCTCTTGCTAGGCACATGGGTGGAAGTGGTGTTCGCTCTTGACATTTAAACCAGTTTCGGCTGGGCATGCTCCAGATTTCTGTCAGCGACCTTCATTCCAACCCATGGCAAGCAGGGATCCTACCCTGAGCAATGACCTGTGCTGAATGTTGGTGCTGATCCGAACCATGCAACGTTTATATTGGAAAGAGGAGACTGATACAGCGCAGGGGTGGGAAGAAATCCTTTCCCCCATTACTTCCCCAAGACTAGAGCGAGAGGCAGTAGATCCTCTGTGTGGCCACCACGCTATCTTCAGCCCACAAAAGCCACAGAAAGTAACCAAAGGCAACTCAGACTCATTATGGGCTGAGCACACTGTACACCAACCTTCACTCCCTCACTCACTCTCCAATGAAAAGCTGGATTGGCATTTATGAATTACAGAAGATGACTCTCAGGTTGATACATAAGGATGAATTTCAGGTTGATACATATTGTCATGAGCAAATCTGCACAACCTTGTTACGAGCCTGCAGAATGATTAATTGTTTCTATAATCAGGGCCCCATCGCACTGGCCATCTGCCCTCCCGCCACACACATGCACACACAAAAGAGAGAGATGGTCCCTGCCCCAAAGAGTGAAAGAAACCTAAAGTTCTAGAGTTGCTGGATAACACCATGTAACCCATATGGTGCAAAGTACAACTCATACAGTTGCTTGGTAGTCACTTAGCCTTGATCCTGCAGTAACCTCTACTCAGGCAGACGTCTCCTGTGTTGGGAGTCAATGAAGCGCTATGCGATGTCAGGGATTCGCTCAAACAGATCTCAGTGCAATGTCAGGTCTTTGTTATGAGAAAATGATGGCTAATGGAACTGATCAAAAAGTTTCATTCAAAAACACTGTCCCCATGGAATCTGGTCACATGGGGAAAAAACCCAAACATTTGCATGACTTTCTAGAAATGTTCTATATTCCCTCCCCTCCCCCCAAGGGAAACGGTTACCATTTATTGTTTATCACTCGTTTTCTGGAAGGTGTCTTGGCAATGCCAGTTTTGATTGGTCAGCTGAATCACATGGTGCGAATTCCCCACTGAAGTTAATTAAGATCAGGGTCCTAGGATGGGTCCTAGGTATTCAGGGCATTTCTTCACATATGTTTGTCAAACATTTAGCTGATCCTGATTAGGGCCTGTGGATGCTACTGTAATGTAACGAGTAAAGATTATACCCCCCTCCCCCCAGCTTGCCTGACACCAGGTTTTCTTTGCTTATTTAAAGAGGCAAGTAAAATTTGTCATTCTCAGCATGGTGAGGGACCAAGAGTGGACGGCACACTTGGGCTAGGAGATGTTCATAGCAATTGCGCAAGGATGCATATCTGTACTCTTGAGCCCCTCATACCTATGCATTAGATGCCTCCAGCAACGGCAGCTCTCAGCATGTCCATTATTGGACATATTTTAAATCCTGACTTCTTCTATGGCATCATAGTCAAGTTACGGCTGCCTAGACAGCAGTTACTTGACTGGTGCTTTAAAACCACACACTGAGCTGCTTGAAGGGAATCGTCGGACTGCCCCTGCACTGATCTATCCTGCCAGCTTAGTGTGGAAAGGGTGGGAATTAGTTCTTATTGCTATGGCAGCAATAGGATATACAGTTAAAAAGTACGTCTGAAGGAAGAGTTAACCCCTCCCCCAAGCCTAACAACCACCGCTTGGAATATTTTAGAAGAAATCCGATTGAGAAACTAATAAACCCGGAATGCTGGCTTTGAAAATGACAGTCCAAATATAGTAATTTTGTTTTAAAAATACAGCATTTACTGACCACCGGCCCTTCCCAAGGGCTTTTCTTCATGTATGGAAATGATAAACATATTGTCTCTCGTAGGACTACAGATCAAGTGAGGTTGAAAACTTATTTTATGTACTTTCTCCCCACAGTGTTTAAAAGAAAGCTACATTCACAGTGCTCCTGCAGCCTTTTAAAATTCAAAGGAGGAAGATTTCTCACCATGAATAAATTGTAATTGCTAAGCGATAGGTATCACAAATAGGGACTGGCAAACCATTTAAAAAAGGAGTAAGAACTGACCAAAACCTTTAAGAACATAAGAACGGCCATACTGGGTTAGACCAGTGGTCTATGTAGCTCAGTAACCTGTCTTCCAACAGTAGCTGATGCCAGGTGCTTCAGAGGAAATGAACAGAACAGGTAATCATCAAGTGATCCATCCTGTATTGCCCATTCTGGCAAACAGAGGGTAGGGACACTTCAGAGCATAGTTTTCAATCTCTGCCCATCCTGGCTAATAGCTATTGATGGACCTATCCTCCAAGAACTTATCTAGTTCTTTTTTGAACCTGGTTATAAGTCTTGGCCTTCACAACATCCTCCGGCAAAGAGGTCCACAAGTTGATTGTGCGCTGTGTGAAGAAATACTTCCTTTTGTTTGTTTTAAACCTGTTGCCTATTAATTTCATTTGGTGACCCCTAGTTCTTGTGTGATGAGAAGGAGTAAATAACACTTCCTTATTTACTTGGTCCACACCAGTCATGATTTTACAGACCTCTGTCATATCCCCCTTAGTTGTCTCTTAGTTCTGACAGAATTGCAGGGTCTCAATGTGTGGATGAGATGATGGTGTAGGGAGCAGGGGTTCAGATTTATTAGGAACTGGGGAACCTTTTGGGAAAGGGGGAGCCTATACATGAAGGATGGGCTCCAGCAAAACCAAAATGGAACCGGATTGCTGGCACGTAAAAATTAAAAAGGTCATACAACTAAGGGCTAGGGGAAGGCCAACAGGTGCAGAGGAGCACGTGGTTCAGACAGGGACATCCCTTAGGGGAGGATTTGGTTGAAACTATAGTAAAGAACAGAATTATCAGACGCATAGATTAACATGATTTGTTGGGGAAGGGTCAATGGTGGCTTTTGTAAAGGGAAATCATGCCTCACCAATCTACTAGAATTCTTTGAGGCGTGAACAAGTATATGGACAAGGGGGATCCAGTGGATATAGATTACTTGGACTTTCAGAAAGACTTTGACAGAGTCCTTCACGAAAGGCTCTTAAGCAAAGTAAGCAGTCATGGGATAAGAGGGAAGGTCCTGTCATGGATCAGTAACTGGTTAAAAGATAGGAAACAAAGGGTAGAAATAAAAGGTCAGTTTTTAGACTGGAGAGAGGTAAAATAGTGGTGTCCCCCATGGGTCTGTACAAGAACAAGTACGTTCAACATATTCATATATAATCCAGAAAAAGGTGTAAACAGTGAGATGGCAACATTTGCAGATGATACAAAACTACTCAAGGTAGTTAAGTCCAAAGCAGACTGCAGAGAGTTACAAAGGGATCTCACAAAACTGGGGGACCGGGCAACAAAATGGAAGATGAAATTCAATGTTGATAAATGCAAAGTAATGCACATTGGAAAACATAATTCCAACTATATATAAAAAATGATGGGGTCCAATTTATCTGTTACCACTCAAGGAAGGGATCTAAGTTCTCTGAAAACATCCACTCAATGTGCAGCAGCAGTCAAAAAAGCTGAAAGAATGTTAGGAACCATGAGGAAAGGGATAGATAATAAGACAGAAAATATCATCATGCTGCTACATACATTCATGGTATGCTCACATCATGAATACTGCATGCAGTTCTGGTTGCCCCATCTCAAAAAAGATACATTAGAATTGGAAAAGGTACAGAGCAGGGCAACAAAAATGATTAAGGGTATGGAACAGCTTGCATGTAAGGAGAGATTAAAAAGACTAGGACTTTTCAGCTTGGAAAAGAGACGACTAAGGGGGGATATGACAGATATCTGAATGGTGTGGAGAAAGTGACTAGGGAAGTGTTATTTACTCTTTCACATAACACAAGAATCAGGGGTCACCCAATGAAATTAATAGGCAGCAGGTTTAAAACAAACAAAAGGAAGTACTTCTTCACATAACACACAGTCAACTGTGGAACTCATTGCCAGGAGATGTTGTGAAGGCCAAAACTATAAGAGGGTTCAAAAAAGAATTAGATAAGTTCCTGGAGGATAGGTCCATCGATAGCTATTAGCCAAGGTGGTCAGGAATGCAACCCCACTAAACCTCTGACTGCCAGAAGCTGGGCATGGATGACAGAGGATGGATCACTTGATGATTGCCTGTTCGGTTCATTCCCTCTGAAGCAGCTGGCATTGGCCACTGTCATAAGACAGGATACTGGGCTAGATGGACCATTGGTCTGATCCAGTATGGCCGTTCTTATGTATATGTGAAGACAGAATGAAAACTGGGGTGAAAAAGCAAAAAAAAAAAAAAACAAAAACAAAAATTGACTAGCGGGATCCTCAGCCCCTCTTTCCAGCTGCTTTATGTTGCTCCAGCAGCTCTAGAGGGGCAGCTGGGTATTCCCCTTGTGTAGGAGATCCATGGGTGACAAAGATGGTGCAATGCCCAGTGTAAGGAACATATCAAAGTTGGAAGAGGCATGGTCAGAGTGCATTGCTCTGGGTGGACATTCCAGCCAGCACTCATCAGAGCAGCCTGTCTGCTCTACCTTACACTACCAGGATTGAAAGCCAATTAATGCCCTCCACCTCCTAGGGGGCACCGAACAGCGCACAGAGTCTGCCCACATGGCTTTGAAGGCAAGACCAGATTGTATGTGGTATGTTAAAAAGTATCAGTATTTTAAGATTAAATATTCAGGGGGAGGGGGGAGAGAGGGGAAGTAAAAAACTCCATTTGTTTTGGGGTTAATCTGCTGTCCCTGATCATCCTAAGGATAAGGGAATAAATTAAAACTTCATTCCACTCAACTTCCAAGAAGAATGCAAAGGGCACAGCTAGAAGGGGAGTGGAGGTGACTGCATTTCTCTCTTTTTATGTCTGGCTAAAATATTGTAGGAACCATTAATTTTCCATCACATTTTAGCTTCTAACTTAAACCCGATTTTAAATAAGCAATTATATTAAATGAGCGGAGCTTGCTACCTTTCAACTCTAACCCAAAGGGCCAGATCCTCAGCTGATGTAAATCTGCATAGGTCCACTGACTTCAGCAGAGCTATACTGGTTTACACCAACTGAGGATCTGGCCCCAAAAGGAGAATTTCTTACATTCTGTGGGCAGGGCCGCCCAGAGGATTCAGGGGGCCTGGGGCAAAGCGGGGGAGCTGCGGCGCTTGTACTCACCCGGCGGCGGTCCGGGTCTTCGGCAGCACTGAAGGGCCCCCCACCACCAAAATGCCGCCGAAGACCCGGACCGCCACCAGGCCAGGGCTCGCGGCAAATTGCCCCACTTGCCCCCCCCTCTGGGCGGCCCTGTCTGTGGGGAATTATGGATTATAAGATTTTGCCCGCCCTATTATACACACCAACCACCTTAGACACAAGTCGCCTTAAATCCACAGCTTTTCGGCTTTTTTTCCACAGGGCTGTTGGGAAATGCACAGAAACATGGGAACTGCCCAAACTGCTGGTGCCATGAGGAGCATAAATGAAAAATAACCACTCAGTCATTTAAATCATATACGGTCAGTCTAATTGATAGCAGCTCATTACCACCCCTCCCAATGTCATGCCAATCTGTCCAGATGATGCCAATTCATTCAAACATATTTCTTGGCTCAGAAATTCAGGCAGAACGTCTGAAAACTATTCTTGTAGATGACAGAACTGAGATCAGCATGAGCATTCAGCTAGATAAATGTTGAATTATTGGTGACAGTGGCATGCAGAGAAGGCTACTGATGTGCATGTGTTCTGTTCAGCAATTTACTCCTGTAATGGGGGGACGGGTAGTCTCTTTAAAAAAAAAACAAAAACAAAAAAAAGTGATAAGGCAACAAGGATCAGGACCAAAAATGCAGTCCAGCTGAACAAGGAAAAGAGGAAACTATGCATTAATGCAGCCACTCTGACAGCTTCTTGGGAGAAAGCTCTCACGTTACACACGCAGCTTTGATCATGACGAGGTTCCATTTCTTTGATAATATAACTGATGGGGTTCCTAGCAGCCTCCTGGTTTAGTGCCAAAGGCTGGTACTTACCCAGTAGCCCAAATAAGGTTAAAATTACAAAGGAAAAGAGACAATAATGGTAAATTCCTTTGCTGACAAGAGCATAACCAGTTTTTGAAGCTTGCTATTCACAACCAAAGCATCAGAAATCTACACTGCCTCAATCAAGCCTTTTTTGATTAATTATTAATAGCACAGCTGCCATCTTCAGAAGATGTAGAATAGCAGGCTCATTAAGGAGCAGGCCTGGGGTGGGGGGAAGAGGGAAAAGATCCAATTTTAACATTTTAAGTCAAGTAATTCCTAAAACCTCTATCATTTTTTCGAATAGTAGATTACAATTTAGCTGGGGGGGGGAAACTAAAGAAATCCTTGGCAGTTTTTATCTGTAAGGTTTTTTTTTAAGTGGGGTAAACCTATACCATGGTCTCGTGTAATTGATGTGAGTATACATTAATATTGGAGGTTTTTGCATTGCAATGGCCAAACTTATTTGTATCAAGTATTTAGTCGGTATTTGATGTGCTGTAGGTTCCTCCAAACTGGATCGGATGAGATATAGATAGCTGCATATCTTAGATGGTGGTTTCTCCTATCCTCTAATGCAGCTGTTACCATTGACCTCAGGGTGAAAGGAGCCAAAGGGCTAAATCCACCATTACACAAGCAGCAGCAGCTCCCACTGACTCCACGTGAGCTGCACCAGCTTGCTCCAGTGACGGATTTGGCCCCAAGACTTGAAAGCTGCCCATTTCATTTACAGTACGCCACAATTTAACTACACAGAACTGTTAGAAGCAAGCACTCCAGCAAATCAGTTACAAATGTTATAGTTCCTCATCCTCAATAGTAGGTTTAAACTTTTATCAATATTAGTATTTGTATTATGGTAGCGCCTTGAGACCCAGTAGAGATCAGAGCCCCATTGTTCTAGGCGCTGTTCAAACAGGGGATAAGAGACAACCCTTCTCCCGAAGAGCTTCCAATCTAGACAGAGAAGACAGACACAAAGGAAGTATTATCCCCATTTTACAGATGGGAAATGGAGGCCCAAATGACTAGTCCAAGGAACTCTGTGGCAGAGGCAGAAACTGAAACCAGATCTCCAGAGTCCCAATCCAGTGCCTCAAGCACAAGACCCTCTGTCCTCTCCAGCACCCAGCAGTATAGTTAACCAATGGTCACTTGTATGCAGACTGTTTCACAGAATTCGAAGGAAATTAAAAATTATGGCCCTGTTTACAAAGGCACCAATTTCAAATGGGAGCTCTGGGCATGTCACACTTTTGAAAATCAAGCCATCAGTGTTTATTTTGATCTGCCAGCACTGTAAGGTTTGGAATACTAAAGGATTTAAAAAAAACCAAAAAACGCACCACACTGTTTTTAAGCTACAACAATAGTATGTTCAAATAGCTACACTCTAGACTGCACAAGGATTGCAGGATGCTTATGTACACATCACCCCTTGTATGACCAATCTATAATTATGCACAGAGACCACAGGAGTTGTCATGTCAAAACCTACCTATGGTCCATCTAGCCCAATATGCCATGGCCAATGGCAAGTGCTCCAGAGACAGTCTTCAAATCTGCATAATGCAAAGTAATTGTGCAACACCATTTACGTGGGGAGTTATGTCTCCCTAATCCAGCCAGGGATCAGCTTATCCCATAAAGCATAAGAACTAATACTGCTTATTTTTAACACTAGCTAGTCAACCTGTGGCTGGTTTTCTTATTCATAAGAATTTCTAATCCTCAATTAATTTAAGCTACTTGCCTCAATAACATCCTGTAGGAGCAAGCTCCAATGGTTGATTATAGGTTGCACTTTAAAGGCAATACACTTAAAAAAGGCACAAGGATTCTTTTTTTAATAGTATAAAGATTTATTGGCTATTATGGGAAAGAATAAACAGAAAAGCACAGTTGAGACCCCTCTTTCCGATTCGTTGTTTTCAATATCATCCCCCATTCCTAACCTGCTCTAGCATTTTTTTTAAACCTCCCCTCCTATAAAAGCCCTGCCTCTTTGCTCCCTTTCCTCCCATTGGAACTATAATACAGATTTTTAAAGGCCATTGTCACCACAGATCGTGCTTTAATTTGCAACAAGCAAATTACTAAATACCTACAGGCTTAACAGAACGATTCTCTCTCCAAAGCCTCTTTCCCACTGCCACTAAGTAAACCCACTTGCTGGAAAGATATTAATGGCAGTAAGAACAATGATTTTAAACCACCGCCAATCCTCAAAAAACACAGAGTAAAATTGCATGTATAACTGAAGACAAAGTGAATGAGTCAAACTTTGATGCAGGCCAGGGGCGGATTAATAATTTTGCCGCCCCTGGCCCCACTCCGACTCCACCCTTTTCCCTCCCCCATTCCAACCCCTTCCCCAAAGTCCCGCCCTAACTCCGCCCCTCCCTGCCCCTATTGGATCCCTTCCCCAAATCCCCGCCCCAGCCCCGCCTCTTCCCCAGCACGCCGCGTTCCCCCTCCTCCCCCCTCCCTCTCTGACCAGCGAAACAGCTGCGGAGAAGTTCCCCTGCTCCAGCTCGCCTCCTCCGCGAGCGCGCCGCCACTTCCTGTTTCTCTCCCCTCCCTCCCTGCCCAGCGAAACAGCTGTTTCGCGGCGCAAGTGCTGGGAGGGAGGGGAGAGAAACAGGAAGCGGCGGCGCTTGCGGAGGAGGCAGCAGGAGCAGGGGAACTTCTCCAGGGGTGCTCAAATTTGCCGCCCCTGTAAATTTGCCGCCCTAGGACTAGGCCTTGTCAGCCTAGGCGATAATACCCCGCTGATGCAGGCTAAGTATGATCTCTGCTAGTTCATCTTCCAAAGGGTTGGGGGCCTGATCCAAAGCCCATCGAGCTCTTTCCATTGATTTCGGTGGGCTGTGGGTGAGGTCCACTGGGTCCCATCCTGCTAAGTGCTGAGTGCCTCCTTCGAAATACTCAGCACCCTCAACTCCCACTTCCTTCAATGGGCTTAGCAGCAGCTCAGCACTTTGCAGATGACACTCAACCTCTTGCCAGACTGAACACTGAGCAGTGGGAGCAAGCAACACAATCCTTAAAATTCACCCCTCCTAGGCAATCTGAATCTTTATGGATTCGCCTAAGTTTTGTTCCTGCAAATGAAAATTAAATATGGGTTAGCAAGAGTTACACACCAGGAAAGTAGGTCACCGTGCTCGAGGTATCGCATTAGATGCTGCATTTGCAGATATTTCCAAATATCAACTGCCTACGTTACATGGGTTCAATCGGAAAACAATAAAAAAAAGCCCTGCATACTTTGCAAGGTGACAAGTGATAAAAAGAACCAAAGTAGGAAAGCGCCTGCATAATCCCTGCATGCTGCCAAGATGTCAGCCAGTAAGTGACAAATGTAAATTAATTACATTTGGCGCTTGCAAACTGGATATTTGCAACTCGTTTCAAGAATCTGGCTCATGTCACACTAGGGCTAGACAGTTTTCCCCAAGGCCGAGATAAAGTTCACCTCCTTTCACCCTCCTCTGTGTCACGGCTAATCACAGCCAAGCCCATCCTTCTAACTGAGCGCTTGTGAACAATTCTTCAGGAGGCAAGGCGGAATGTGCCATGTCTGCTGTATTCACTACAAGTAAGAGTGACACACGGACACACAGAAAGCGCCGGGGAAAAGGTTTCTGCGGGGCAGGGAATGAGAGTCAGGAGCAGGAACGTATGTGTGCTTTCATACACAGCAGGAGTGAAGAACAGGGGAAAATACAGAGGAGAAATGCTATGCTGCTTTAATACGCTCTCCCAGCTTAGTGGGATCTTCACAAGGGCAATACACAATATGGGAGATTAAGGTCACCGCATTCAGTCTGGCGAGGACTAGTGACAGATCCACCCAAGTATCTACATAGACAGATGCTTCTACAAAGATTTTGTACCAAATCCACACACCCCTCTCATCCCTCTCCTGCAACCCAGGCCCTGACTCTCCTCCCTTAACCACACGATGCTCCCCCGGCCCCTTCCCTCTTGCCACCTACCTCTCCTTCCTTTGCGGGTCTACGGGGCCCATTCAGTATGTCTGACGCCTCTCTGCTAGGCCACAGGTTATTGCTTACTTCAACTTTCCTGGCACTTTGGGGCGTCTAGAATGCACGGCAGGCAAGAAGCCACCAGAGTGCATTACACTGATCGTTGCTCATCTCACACCTCTGAAGCGCCAAAGTTAAGCAATGCACTTTGGGCACCACTAAAGGGGATGCATCACGACTCTGATGAGCGTAAAGTAAATGAAGAGAGGCTGCTATGTCTGTTAACACCATAGGGGTAGGGAAGAAGCAGGAGGCATCTTGGTTGGGATTAGACACGGGAAAGAAGAGCACAGAGGTGGGGTAGGCAGGAACAACAGACAAAGGGAGTGGGGGAGAAGATATTGGAAGGGGCTCAGCTGAACTGAAAAGGTTCACTATGGTCCTTTAGTTTCCTGCAGCCATCCACCCATCCCGAAATACAAGCGAGGTCAATCCCCCCCCCCCCCCATCACGTTAGGAAGTGCAGTTACTTAAGACGACGAAGGGCTTTTGCAGTGAATTCAATACTGCCGCCATCCCCTGCATGTTGGCGCCCATCCACGGAAGCCTTGCATTTTCCAAGCTGAGTCACTCGCACCATTCGTGCGCCAGTTCCCGGGTAAGAAATTAAAAATAAACCAGACACAGGGGCGGCTCTATGGTTTTTGCCGCCCCAAGCACGGCAGTCAGGCGGCCTTCGGCGGCACGCCTGCGGGCGGTCCCGCAGATTTGGCGGCGTTTCTGCAGGTGATCTGCCGGTCCCGCGCCTTCAGCGTACCCGCCGCCGAATTGCCGCCGAAACCGCGGGACCGGCGGACCTCCCACAGGCACGCCACCAAAGGCCGCCTGACTGCCGCCCTCCCAACGACCAACAGGCCGCCCCCCGCGGCTTGCCGCCCCAGGCACGTGCTTGCTGCGCTGGTGCCTGGAGCCGCCCCTGACCAGACAGGTGCCAAGAATTAGCCAGACCTGCTCTGCCCACATCCCACTGTAAAACAATAGCACAGCTCTCTTGTAATGTCAGACTGGCAAATTTCTCCTGAAGACTGCATCAGAGAAAGCCAGGCTCATTGTCTGAAACAAGAACACTTAAATGAGAAGTTTAGAAAGAGGACCTCTGTAATTGCTTATAAAAGTAGCCCGCATTACTGGAGTTCTATTCTGAATCAGCAAAGAAATCAAGATGCATTGTAAGTGACTGTTTTGAACCTTGACTAACTGGTTTCTGAGCAAGTACCTGTAATTGCTTTCTTCTCTCCTCTCTCCAGTTTTGCTTGCGGGGATTCGGTATAATCACCATGTTCCACTGGCTGCTCCACCCTTTTCATCACGGTGCCCTTGAAACTCATCTGAAGTTGGCTAGTATACTTTTCGTGCTGCAGACACAGAAGCAAAAATGTGGACAAGGCTATGCGGTGCCATACAACAGGCAATGAAAAGAGCAAACTATCTCCCCATGTGATCATATACGAACAAATATCGTGGCTGTGCTTGAGAACAAGAATAAAAGACGTGCCTGAACAAAGGCTATGGAGTTATATAAATACCAGCTGAGAATCTTTCAAATACCTCATGTAGAAGGATATTAAGTGACATTGCCCCAAGAAACATCTCATTAGGAGATGCTTTAAAAAATAACCTATGGACAGTTAGAATGAACGCCCCTTCCATTCAGGATTCAAATACTGAACCCCCTCACCGCTCTTTAGTCTCACAACAGCATGATGAAGTCTTCCAAACCCATCCTTTTATCTACCTTCTCTTAAGGCTTCAGTGACACCTCAACATATTTTATCATTAATTGTCTCACATCTGGACAGAAGGCTCAGAAAGCTATATTGCATAAAGTTAGGTTCCCCTTAAAGCTGGGCAGTGTTCAATGATCTAATTGGATCTACAGAAAGGGTGTTTCCATAAAAATCATGTCTGAGTAAGTTCAATGAATGATTCACCCAGTCCTACCCTCCTATACAAGTAGACTTAAATATGGAACCTGGGGTGTGAGACTATAACTGTCATTTGAAGGTTGACATTCGGTATTGGTATTTCTTGTTCTAAATGCTGTGTAGCGTTGCTGTGAGCTGTGAAACACCTATGGCATTCCTCCCCAGAGGGGACTGACTTTCTGTCATGGGTGAAGTGAGTCTGGTATGTTTTGTATCTGATCCTGCAGCTTGTGCTTAGGGGAGCCACTTCACTGAAGTAAGTGAAACTGCTCTATAAGGAAAGTCATAAGGACTATCTAGGATCTTTGGAGAGAAAAAGAGGCTATTGAAATTGAGATTGTTACTGAGAGTAAATTGAGCAAACGTTGGCTCATTGGAGGAAACATTAAGGGGCTGACATAAGCCACAGCACCCAGAGAAAGGTATTCACCCTTCATTGCTTAATTTCTAGGAGGACATTGATTTCCTGCTCAAGAAAAGTTGAATGTGGTGAGAGTTAAGCTTTATACACTAAAGCTTTAGTGCCCTTTGTTTAGCGGGCAGTCATGAAATCATAAATAATTTCAGTTAGATGCTAGTGTTGGGAAAGGACAGAATAGATCTGGGCTAGCTGGGAGATGCATCTATCCTCAAGGTGAGGTCCTCCCAAGCACATATTGAAGGGAAACCTTAAGTTGTGGGTTTTTCCACAATTCATTATCAAAGCTGTCACCGGTGTGCTGAAAAATGTAGGATGTTGTTTAAGAACATGCTGTAGGGTTTTGCTGCCATCGCTTCACAAGTACCAGTATCTCCATACAAAAATAACATACGTGCTTACCTTTAATGCTTCCTCTGGTACTTTGTGTTGAATTTGTTCCAAGACATACATGTTAGAATGTACGGCGCTTGTTAAGGAAGCAGGGAAGGAATTAAATACACAGCGCTACTGTAACTGAAACAGATGTGATTATACAACAGGAAAAGCCTAAAAGGAAAAAATTGATGAAGAAACTGAAAGTGGTCGTCACTCTACCAGAACTAAACAGCCCAATACAATTATTGCCTTAAAAAAACACTGTGTATATTTTGCAACATAGATATCAATTTCTATAGGCTATATTTAGCCTTTAGGCACAGCACTGTGTGATACACAGCTGGACTGGACCAAGAGGAGCCGTGGGAAGGAATTCAGAGCCATGACTGTTCACTCACAGCTCCTCCGGCCCTTCCCCCTCAATGCCCAAGCCATAACTGGAATAGTCCCATATGGCTGTGCAAGAGGAGGATGGGTAGCTTTAGTTCCCTGCATAGCCACATAGGACCAGGGCACAATCCTGCTCTGCACTAACAAGTCTTTGGTCAGTATTAGCTTCTTGTGTGGAGAGTAACTCGGGGGCTGAATTGCTATAACCTCTCAAAAAGGGCAATTCTCATGTGTTTGGGCTCAGATAATTTCTGCCGCACAGAAAATGTATAAAGGAAACATTCAGCAATGTTGTCAAAAGCAGCCCTATAAAGATTACACAGAGCAGAGGAGGAAAAAAAACAGGGTGGGAAATGTTAAACTAAAAATAGACACAAGTGGCATGAGCATAGCAGGGAAACCTCACTAGCCTGTGAGTGCCACTCTCAATGGAAAAAGAGCTGCACGCCCTTATGCAACAGAGCTCAGCTGACTCACAGCATAGAAAAGATGCTGCCTTCGGTATAGGGCTGAACAAGAGAGGCACAGAAAGCACTCTTTAAAATGTCATGGCAAAGAATGGGCAGAAATCGTATTTGGTGCAGTTTGTGCTTAATGATGACTGACCCTGCAGCCCTCACGCTCGGAAGTCTTCCCATTGAGAGGCAACATACAGATGCCTAGTCATTTGCAATATTTCATTTCAACAGGAATAGCCACAAGTAAAGGCTGCATGATTAGGCCCTTGGACTACGACGTACAATGCCCAGAGCTACTGGAAAAGTTTAGATCTGTATCACAGTCATTAAAATCTACCTGCAATCTAGCCATTGGCTTAATACCTTGGATGCATTCAAGTTTACAATAGTCTTCTTCGGCTTTCTGTATATACCAAATCAGAGATCCCAAGAGGCGATACTGGAGTATTATTAATAATATGCCAACATATTAGCCATACAAGTTACAATTCAGCAAGGCACTTGAACATATGCCTCACCTTAAGAACACAAGAAGTCCTGTTGATGTCACTCGCACGCTCAAGATGGGGCACATGTGTAAGCACCTTGCTGGATCAGTGCAGTGCGGAGAGACCTCCACCAGGTTGGGGCCCCATCATGCCACACACTGTACAAACATCTAGTCATTGACAGGTCCCTGCAGCAAAGAGCTTACAGCCTAAAAGACAAGATGTGACAGATGGATGGAACAAACCAGCAGGCGGGTTGGAAGGGGCAGGATGCAGATATCAAAGATCAAAGGATGTTTCAGCACAGACTGGTTGTCTACACATTTCATAACCAAACAGTAGTCACATGTCCAGGGCCTGGCCTCCCTCACCAAGGTGCAGTTTGCAGCTGCAGAATGAATAGATGTGTCCACATATTTAGTGCCAGCAGCGATTTGCAGGAGCTAGACATTTAACTACTACGGTTTGTATGCACAAGTCACCTGCAGGCAAAGCAACACAGGTGCATTTTTGGCAGACAAGTTTTTCCTGCAAATAACGGGATGGGCCTCAGTATAGCAGAAAATCTGTAACGTGAAGGGGTAAAAAAATAAAATCCTAGGAGGATGTTGAGCAAGCTCTTTCCCTTTCTCATTCGCTCACACACACACACACGTACGTAAAAACTATACGTGCCTAGTGAAGTGTAACATCCAGGGCTCCGTAAAAAAACCCAAAAACTCTACTCAGAGACTTTAAGGTCAGAAAAGACCAACATGATCATCTAGTCTGACCTCCTGCATATTGCAGGCTACAGAACCTCACCCATCCACGCCTGTAATAGACCCCCTAACCTCTGGCTGAGTCACTGAAGTCCTCAAATCATGATTTAAAGACTTCAAGTTACAGAGAATCCACCACTTACTCTAGTTTAAACCTGCAAGTGACCCATGCCCCATGCTGCCAACCTGACCCATGGGAAAATTCCTTCCTGACCCCAAATATTGTGATCAGTTAGACTCTGAGCATGTGGGCAAGACCCACCAGCCAGACACCTTGGGAAAGAATTCTCTGTAGTAACTCAGAGCCTTCCCCATCTAGTGGCCCATCACCGGCCACTGGAGATATTTGCTTCTAGCAGTTGTAGATCGGCTACATGCCATTGTATGCAGTATTATCCCACCCCCTCCATAAACTTATCAATCTCAGTCTTGAAGCCAGTTAGGTTTTTTGCCCCCACTGCTCCCCTTGGAAGGCAGTTCCAGAACTTCACTGCTCTGATGGTGAGAAACCTTCAACTAATTCCAAGCATAAACTTGTTGATGGACAGTTTGTATCCATTTGTTCTTGTGGCCACATTGGTGCTTAACTTAAATAACTCCTCTCCCTCCCTGGTATTTATTCCTTTGATATTTTAATAGAGGGCAACCATACCTCCCCTCAGCCTTCATTTGATTCGGCTAAACAAGCCAAGCTCTTTGAGTCTCCTTTCATAAGGTAGATTTTCCATTTCTTGGATCATCCTAGTAGCCTCTCTCTGCACCATTTCCAGTTTGAATTCATCTTTCTTAAACATGGGAGACCAGAACTGCACACAGTATTCCACATGAGGTCTCACCAGTTCCTTGTATAATGGTATTAACACTTCCGGGTCTCTACTGGAAATATGCCTGATGCATCCTAGGACTTTTTCATGGCCGCATCACATTGGCGACTCACAGATATCCTGTGATCAACCAATACACCCAGGTCTTTCTCCTCCTCTGTCTCTTCAATTGATAAGTCCCCAGCTTATAGCAAAAATTCTTGTTGGTCCCAAAGTGCATGACCTTGCACTTTCCACTATTAAATTTCATCCCATTTCTATTACTCCAGTTTTCAAGGTCATCCAGATCTTCTTGTATGATATTCCGGTCTTCATCTGTATTGGAGGAACTTTGTGTCTTCTGCAAATTTTATTAGCACACTCCCACTTTTTGTGCCAAGGTCATTAATAAAAATGTTAAATAAGATTGGTCCCAAGACCAATCCCTGAAGAACTCCACTAGTATCCTCCCTCCAGCCTGACAGTCCATCTTTCAGTATGACCCTTTGTAGTCACTTGCCCCTTTTACCAGTTCCTTATTCACCATTCAGTTCTCATATTAATCCCCATCTTCTCCAATTTAACTAATTATTTCCCCTGTGGAACTGTATCAAATGCCTTACTGAAATCCAGGTAGATTAGATCTACTGCATTTCCATTGTCTAAAGTATCAGTTATCTTCTCAAAGAAGATCAGTTGGTCTGGCATGATCTATCTTTTGTAAAATCATGCTGTATTTTATCCCAATTACTGTTCACCTCTACATCCTTAACTACTTTCTCTTTCAAAATTTGTTCCATACAATTGAGGTCAAATTTACAGGCCTGTAGTTTCCAACATCACTTTTTTCCCCTTTCTTAAATATAGGAACTATATTAGCAATTCTCCAGTCATAAGGTATGCTCCTCCCACCCCCCCAGTTTACAGATTCATTAAAAATCCTTGCTATTGGACTTGCAATTTCACGTGCCAGTTCCTTTAATATTGTTGGATGCAGATTATCCGGGACCCCTTATTTAGTCCCATTAAGATGAGAGAGCTAGAGATGGCACCTATGATGAATGCAGCTACTGCCAACATAAGGCCTGATCCAAAGCCCAGTGAAATCAAAGAGAGTTGATATTTGCACGCTTTGGATCAAGCCCACAGTACAGAAATTCTAAGCTGATGAGCCATCCAGAGGCTCTGAAAGGCAATATCAACACACTTAGTCATTGGCCATAATTAAGGGTATTTAACCCTCAACATAACAACAGAGAACTTAAAAACAAAAATAGTGTGTAATGCTCTGCTCAGGCAATAAGGATATCGTAGCCAAAGCGAATCACGTCGTTCAGTTTTAGTGTGATGTATTTCTGGTCAGGAATCCGGACGTCGTTCACAAAAGTCTGCAAGACAGAAGCATAGACCCTCTTTTGATGAAAGGCATAATGTTTACATATTTAGCCAAGCAACCCAATGGAACACATGTATAAACTCTGAAAACACCTAAAAACCTAAAAACCACCTAAAAACCAGTGAAAACAAAATATAGTTCGACAATCGTTAGAACTATTCATATTCTGTGTACTGGATTTAATTTTCTTTAGCAATTACAGTAACACCCACATGCCTCCGTGGAGATGAGTACTACACCATGCTAGGCTCTGCACATGTGCATACTACGAGACAGGTCTGTGCCTCAAAAAGCTTACAATTTAAATAAACTGGAGAGACCAGGGATGGGGGGCAGGCATGAAAGGAAGCATCATTATTATTTGTATTGAAGTGATACCTAAGGCCACATTGTGCTTGGTGCTGTACAAACACAGAACTAAAAGATGCCCCCCTCCCCCAAAGAGCTTACAAGCTAATTATTCCCTTTTTACAGATGGGGAACTGAAGCCCAGAGAGATTAAGAGATTTGCCCAAGGTCACACAAGAAGTGTGTGGCAGAGCTGGAAACTGACTCCAGGCCTCCTAATAGAAAAGAAATGAATCCACATGTGAGAATCAGGCAATTGTGTGTAAGTGCTTTTTGTATGTCCAGTTCAAAAATAGAAAGAGGTCACAAACTTATGCGAACAAATGCTGGCTGGGGGCTAGGCACACAGCTGCACTTAGATCAGGAGATGGGCACTGGCAAACATTGGGAATTATCACATGCTCGGAGGTGGAATTCTATATAGATAGGAAATGAGCAGCAGCTGCCAGTTGTCGGGTTTTCAGAGCTGCAATGCAATTCCTTCCCTGGATGGATAAGAGCGGAGTCACTGCTTGTGAAACACAACAAAAAACTGACTCTCTCAAAAATGACTTTGAAGAAACAGGGTTTACAAAGGAAAATGAGCAAATATGCCTTCAGTGCTGGGGCATAACTTTCCCCTCCTAATCCTTTCACAATGGCCCAGGTTAAGCATGCGTGACAAGACCAAGTATTAAATCCAGTGAAATATAGTTTAGAACAGGGATCGGCAACCTTTGGCATGCAGCCCATCAGGGAAATCTGCTGGCGGGCCGGACCGGTTTGTTTACCTGCAGTGTCCGCAGGTTAGGCCGATGGCAAACCGCAGCCAGTGGGAGCTGCAGTGCCAGGCCAATGGGGGCTGCGGGAAGCGGCGGCCAGCACATCCCTCAGCCCGCGCCACTTCCCGCAGCCCCCATTGGCCTGGCACGGCGAACCGGGGGGGAGAGGGGTGTCTCCCCTTACAGCGTACAAACGTCCCAACGCAGAGCTTACCTCTTCTAATGAATGCTGGTTTGTTATATTTACAACTACTAAATATTAATATTTATTTAAAGCAAGAGCACAGCAGCCTGCATCATCTCTGCCGTCACCTATCAGTCCCTTTCAGCTGTTGCTGCTGCTTTGCCACAGTGACTTACCTGCCTCAAGTTCTGCGCTAGTGAGCCATCTACAGTATTTATGTAACAAAATAATAATACTTAGCACTTGTGCAGAGCTTTCCATTTTCAAATCACTTTACCAACAATTAGTTACCCGTCACACAACACCTGTGTGAGGTACATAACGACAGATGATCATGCACATTTCGTAGAGGACAACACTGGCAGAGAGTCCAAGGCCTGGTCTACATACAGTTTTTGTACCAGTGTACTATTTAAGGGGAATTATTTTTTAAAAACCAAAATAGTTATAGTAGTACAACCCCTAATGTGGGCACAGTTATAAAGGTATCTTATACGGATACAGTGTATTCTCCTTTCCCTACAGAAACAGCTGTACCAATATAAAGCACCTTTATACCAATATAACTATATCCACAGTAGGGGGCAGTACTGCTTTAACTACACCACTTTAGCTAAAGCAGTACAACTTGTGTGTGTAGACAAGCCCTAAGTGACTTGCCTGAAGCCACCCAGTGAGTCAGTGCCAGAGCAGAGATTAAGACTCAAGAGTGCGTCTCCCAGCTCTATGCTGAATTCATTAGGCCACGCTGCCCTTCAATCTTAATAACAGAAACAGGGCGGGAGGGGGGCTATTCTCATTATTTAAAAGGCAATTTTTAAATGGTTTATCTCAGAGAAATTAAATGGCATTCCATACTGTACATCGTTAATTAGTAAGACAGTTGGCTTGTCGCAAGGTCACCCTGCTTAGTATGAACAGCTGACTGAAGAATCTTTACTAGTTTTGCAGTTTTATAGAGCCAGTCAGAAAATTTCAATGCAAAACAGAGACAAAATTTCAACCCATTTCCAACCAGCTCTACAATTTTATTAACAACTGAAGAGTTCAGCTGGGCTGAGGCTGAGGGGGGCAGAGGGGTGGGGAGAGAGGGAGCACCAAAATAAAGGAAAATAACTTCAAGGGATGTGTGTTTATCTTCTAGTTAAACAACTCATTACTCAAACCAGCCATGCACACACTTATGCACATGTTCGGCTTCACTCACATGAGTAAGTCCCATTGACTCAAAATGGGTCTACTTTCGCAAGTAAAGTTAAGTATGCTCATAAATGTTGTACGATTAGGACCTAGACATACACAGTATATACGTTTTAGCCAGCTGAAGAATTTACAACTTACCCCATTTAAGCTCCCAAGATCCTTCACCCTGTGCTCATCTTTGTCCTTGTCATAGTTGATTACAGCATGCTGCTTATCCACACTGCGGGACTGGGAACAAAGGCATAATGAATTTGAGACTGGCCAGACACAAGAGGTTATCTTAATCAAAACAAAATGGTGATATTAGGCTCACCTGGTATGGAGGTGGGTGGAAGATTACATATTATTAATTACTTTATTATGTAAGAATTCTGTTCTGGAAATACCTGCACACGGGTAACTTTATTCAAACGAACAGTCCCACTGACTCCACATGATGTTACTTGCACTCAGTACATTTAATCTTCAAAATGCATGAATTAACTACAGGTAAAATAAACTGTGTCTGTGTTCAATTTTTTACATGATCTTTATAGTTTTGAAAAATTTAAATGAGGTCACGGAAACTCTCTGCTCTATATTTAGGATTATTTTCAATTTCCCAATATGACCTGAATTCTAACTGGAAAAACTAGACCAGTCAATGAAAAGCACATCAATATAAACCTCTGTAGTATCTCTGGGTATCTGCAAAAATGAACAAACCACCAAAGTAAGGAGGTAAAGCTACACTTTTACTGAATATCTATCAATCAGCTGTTGGAAGAGAGGAGTTGCTCCCCTTCTCCAGGTACAGACACACTGGCTTCCACAACACTATTCTAAAAATGGCTCTACCAACTTGCTTTTAAGCAAAGAGAGGCCAGCACTGTTTCATGAGAATTCCAGAATTAAAACAAAAGAATGGCTTTTTGTGACAAATATTGTAACAGTTTCCTAGAATTTTTTCTCCCTTGCTGATGTCAAACACGTTGATAATGTTCATAGCAGCAGATAAATCCTCAGCTTTTTCCCAGACTAAGTTTCAAGCACGGAAACGTGTCCTCCAGAATGACCCCAATCGGTTGATTGGAAACAAACATATATTCAATTTGGAGGTTATATTTATATATCATGGGATATCCTACATGATTTGCAACCTGCTGCAGAAAGCAGAAGTTATTGCTTAGATATGAAAAAAACAACAACCAGGTTTGCCTCAGGGTGCATCACTAATATTGTGGTATCTCATGAAAAAAAAATCTAAGTAAAATGGGTCACCATTGAATGTAAATACAGTCAGTTCCAAATGAAAAATGATCCTTACTGCTGAGGCAATTCTAACTGCCATGCCATCCAATAGGTGTCATTACTCTAGGCAGTCAAGCCAGGAAGTTACCATGACAGTTAAAGCTATACAACAGTTTCCATGGTATGAAAATGTCTTCTGGACAACTGATATTGCACGCAGAGAAGTAACCTTCAAGAGCACCCACCAGACTCCGACACATTTATGGCAAGCCCCTACTAACACCACCACCTTCTAGCTCTCATATAGAGCCTTTTCCATCACTCTATCTCAAAGTACTTCACAATCATTAACATATTAATCCTCACAACACCTCTGAGGGAGGGCCGCGCTATTATCCCCATTGTACAGATGAGGCGCAGAGAGGCTAAGTGACTTGGTCAGGGTCATACAGGAAGTCTGTGGCAAAGCAGGGAATTGAACCCCACTCTCAAGTCTGAGGCTTTTGCCCTAGCCATTGGACCATGTAGTGTGTGACGAAGACCCGAGATGAGAGATGGACGGACACAGACATGGACACACAGCGCTACTCACACAGGAAGTGAAATATGTTCATTTTTATTTTTTATTTGTATTGCAGTAGCACCTAGGAGCCCCAGTCATGGGCCAGGACCCCATCTTGCTGGGTGCTGTACAAACAGAACAACAAAAAAATGGTCCCTGCCTCAAAGAGGTTGCGGGCTTCATCCCCTTACTGTAAGTAATTCTTTCTGTAACCTCGGTTTCATGGCTCTCTACCTCTGATGTAAATAACTTGCAATGACAGAAGAGAGTCCCGCCAAATGTGTATGCAATGTGGGCAACTTTGTGCCTAAAACAAGGGACCATCTGAGAGGGTTGCACGTGCCTCAGGACCATGAGTGCCTTTGATACAGACTTCCTCTCCCTCCACAAGCTGTCACTCAAGCCGCCCTGCCCTGCCCTCACAGATAATACAATCTCTTATGTGGTTTTACAACGCCAAAAGACTGGCCCACAGTCTTGAAACTACTTGGCAGCATCTCTTCAAAGAAAGCATTCGAAAAAGTTCATATTTTAACCATTATACAACTAACACTGATGCGAAATGCTGTGCTCTCCTGCAGAAAAGGGGAATTTTATTGCTTTCAGTTGTGTCAACAAACGCACACTGTAAGAATCAGCAACAGGAGCTCCTGAGGGCTTGTCTACATGGAAACTAGAAGCAAAATAACTAAAATGAGTTGTAATTCACACATTTAGTTATTTCCATGCAAATCTGCCCATGCTCACTCTTATTTGGGAGCAGAAGTGGCCTATGATGACACCCCTTAAATTTAAGGGAAATAGGTCTTACTTTCAGTGTAACAGTAACCTCAAGGGCTGGAGGCTGATCAACCTTTGTTCTTCCATTTTCGAGCAGAATGCTTCAAATCCTACTCATGAACAAGAGGGACTTTGATCAGCTTCAAGATTGTTAGACTAGAGCCTGATCCAACTCCTACTGAAGTCGGAGTCTTCTCACCGACCACACTGGGAGTTAGTCAGGCCCCTGATGGATAAAGTCACACAGAGTAAGAACAGCCTCATTGACATCAGAATTTTAGGAACCATCAGCTTATTAAGCATTTTGACTCAATCCGGCTGATGAAGGTGATAAGAGTGAGAAACATGTTCAATTGCATCCTCCCTCGCAAAAACACGACAGTGCTCTATGTAACGGGTGGGGCGGGGGGAGACACGTTAAAATGGAAACACTGCTATCTGAATTTCTCATGTGCTTCTTTTAAAAAAAAATTCACAACAGCATGTCTAAAACAATAATATTTATAAAGCAAAAAAACAAGTGAAACAAGCTGACAGCTGTAAGTATTTCTCAGGAGGAGCAAAGTCAGAGATAAACAGGGCGCTAAGCATTTCAACACTAATACAAGTATCACTTCTATTCCACTTGGAAACACCAAAAACAGGTTTCAGAGTAGCAGCCGTGTTAGTCCCCTGTTCTTTTTACCAAAAACAAGGTTTCATCTTCTCAAATGAGGGGGTGGAGGAACAACTGTTTGTATGGAAGCCTAGAGCTGGAAAGAGTCAGACAGGAGGTTACACCCCAGGAGATGGGAAGGGGGGCAGAACAGGTGGATAAAAATCAATGATTTAAAAAAAAAATTGAAAAAATCAGATTTTTTTTATTTAAAATCGGATTTTTTGTGATAAAATGCTTTTTGAGGAAAAAACGTATCTAAAGATAGTTTTAATTAAGATGCGATATCTTTGAGCTATAATGTATCATGCAATAGGGATTATAAATTCTAATTCTATAGTATGAGACAATATATGGAATGTTTAAGAAAAGTTTTGTAATGAGTTCCAATAGTTCATGGATTAGGGACCCAATCTTATGCGGTTCCAGGGGCTTCTATATAGATTATTTAGGTTAATCTTTCTATCTACCCAATGGGACTCAGTGCTCAGTCTAGAAGATACCATCAGAGATGCTTAGTTTTGCAGTTCTCAAACTGTGGATTTGTGTCTCCAGAGGTAACATGCTTGTTAACAGCAAAAATGTTTTTAAATAAATAAATAAATAATATATAGAGGTGAGAATTAACAGACCTCAACTCTATTGTCCCTCTGCAAATTTGTGTAGACAGAGTCAATTCCTTACCTCAATCTAAAAGTGCAAAGTTTCAAAAAGTTCAATGAATAGAAGATTGTTGGGGGTGGAATAGATTTGGATAAGGAGAAGAAGCCTGGAGATAAATGTGAGAAGCGAGGGACATATGCTTGTTTTGTTAAAATATTATAAGTTTGCTGTTGAAGAAAAAAATCCAGAATACTTAACATTGTTGTTTTAGTTAAATAAAACAAATAAATGTCTGTCTGGTGGTGTTCTCCTCCTAATACAGCATAGCAAGAAAATCCTTCAAATATTAATGATTAGNTTTAAATCAAATCCACCCTGGGGCAGAAAGAGAAATTCAAAGTTTCTCCAGTTCTAGTACAGAGCCTACTATCAGTTCAAATAACTTATCTTGTAGACAAGAAGTGTGCTTTTCCTGAACACTCAACAACAGCATTTACCATATTTTCTGAAGGGTAACATGGAACGTGGAACAATACAATATTGACTTACACGGTATTTCTTTTCCAGAAATATAATCACTTCTTAATAATGTTACGTTGCTCTGTTTCTCCATCACAGTCTATAATACACCATGTTATAAATACCTAGAACTTACCATTTACCTCAAATTAACAAAAAGTTATCCAAAGGGAGAGGTACTGTACACTTTGATAACCCCCTAAAACCTACATTAGATGGGGGCATATTTCCAAACACACCTACCTAAATCTTGGCGTGCCAATCTGAAAACCTCCACCAGCACCCTGCATCAGCCCTTACATTTACTGCAACTACCCATGCAGCCAAGTGGTTTGCTGTGGTCCTTGAAAATACGCTCACCACATTAGTCACATAGCCTCAAATCCTGAGCCTGCTGGGTTAGAACTATAAGCAGCTTAAAAATGTGGCTCTGCAGTGCAGGACTCCAAAGTAGTGGAGTCCCCATGGAGGGAGATCCCATACCGCAGAGAACAGATATTGTGTGGCAGGTCTCCATGGCTCTATGTAGAGAGAGCAGGGAGGGCTCCAGGAATGACGCAGGGAAGAGAGAGGAAAGAAAACAATGGGCCGCTGACAGATTCAAAGTGAGATCCACAGGGTCAGAGAGCTGCCTGGGGAGAGAGACGGGGGAGAATCAAGCCGTCTCTTACATTTCCCCATACGGTTTAGTAGCAGTCAGACCCCAGGTCTCTACATAGATCCAGATTCCGTTTCTCCCCAGGCTCAGCACAGGACCCACAGGCAAAACCCTTCTGCTTCAGCTTTATGCACAGGATCAAGATTTGCAACTCAACCTTTGGATTTGCAACTCAATGCCAGGAGGGATCATGGTACTGGAGATAAATACGGCTGTCAGAAAGTTGTGGTTTTAGGCTCAAAGGTTGCAGCCACAGCGCGTTAAAGCTACGGTTTTGTCAAAGGAAGTTGCGGCTGGGCCAAATTTAAGTGCCATTGAGGTAGGGGCACCGTTTCAGATTGCAGTGATGGAGGCAGCTTACAGTGGGCGGTCCAGAGGCCACTTACACCCAGTGCGGGCACACACTGCAGGGAACAAGTCCTCAAGTGAGGGCACCATGTGTTGGGGGGAAAGGAATGTAGGGTCTTCCCTCTCTGCACCACATCCAGCCCTGCCCCTCCCCCAGCCCCTGGAGTTCCTAGGAGGGAGTTGCAATCATAGCCCAGAGTGCGCAGGAATGCAGGGACCAGGCCCCCCAGCCCAGTGGCAGCACAGGCTCCCCCTCCCCATCCCCCACCACCTCTATGCTGCAGTTCCCTGCTGGGCCTGGCTTCCAGAGGCTCATTTCAGCACCGCCAGCCCTTGGGTGCTGCTGTCAGCAGCAGGGGCCAGCCTCTCCACAACTGGCTCCATGCGCCTCAGCTCCCCGCCCCAGGATGGGACCACGAACAGTCTCCCCCTGACAAGAAGAACAGCCCAGCTTGAGTTGTGTGTAGGCTAAGCACAGGAGGGTCAGTTCCCTGGCCCACCCTACCTAAATGGTGCCCCTGCATGACTCCCTGAAATTCAGCCCAGCTGCCCCTCCATCATGACAGAGGGCGGCCAGGCCAAATTTGCGAGTGGCATTGTGAAAAAGCTGCCGTGAATGCAGAAAGTTGCTGCTTCCGCAACCTCTGAGATAAAATAAATACACGATGGCAGTTGCTGTATTCTGTATGTTAACGATAGTCTGATGTGTGTCACTGGCACTCAGATAACTGCAGCACTCTGGCAGCAACCTGCAACAAACATTCATTCTAAGTCAAATCCTTTCCATGCTGAGCAGGTTACACTTCTGTCAGTAACAGTTGTTACTAGCACTCTGGGAAATGCTCAGAGCGAGCCACAGTGCAAAACTGCGACTGTCCCAGTAAGGAAATGTAAACCTCCTGGTGCCAGCCTTTTCAAAGGGACCAATTTAACAACCGCATACTCTGATTTGAAATTTGCTCACTTATTATTTTTACAAGTAACACCCAAAATTCACATCACCAAGAGAGATTACCCAGCTGGATTTCTTTTCCCTCGTTTATCTACTTTGTGCATTTGACAGCATTTTGTGTACAGTCCATCTCGCTATTTCTCCAGTACAATCAGTTAAGCCCGGCAACAGATCTGTTACAATGGATACATGTCAAAGTAGGGCATGCCTTGTCTTCAATGGGACTCTGCATAAGCGTAGGGGTATGTGCTAGAGTGGCCCACTGGTCAGTGAGTGTTGTGCATCTCCACTTTGTGCCCAATCCACAGGGGATATGAGTCTATTACAGTCCCAGGAACAGAGCCAGGCCTCGAGCGGCAGAGGTTGATGCTTTTAGTCCCATCACAACCAAGATGGTGGACACGAATAGATTCCAATGCAGGACTGGGGCCCTGGTATAGCAACCAGGAGCGGAAAAATATTTAAACACACACACACACACAACCCAGGAAAATAAAACTGCAAACTCCCAGCAGTTGGCCAGGGGATTCAGAGGTGGGTGCAGTGCTGGAAACTACTTAATCCAGATTTGCGGCTGACTAGAGCTTTTATGGTTTTGTATCTGTGGCGCTCTCGCCACTTGTCAAGATCTCCAAGATAAGATTCTAGACAGGGGTAGGAAACAAACCCATAATTCAGCAGGTCAGGATCTAGACTCTTCCAGGAGTATAAGTCTTAACCAGAACATACGTTGAATTTTCTCACCCAGTTTGAAATAACATGTCTATAACTCATCGTTAACCATCTCTCGACCCAGCTACTGCAGCTTCCTCCTCCCTGGCTTCCCTGACTCTCTTTGTGCCATTCTGCAATCTGTCCAGAAGGCTGCCACAAAAGTCTGGCTTCTACCTTTACTAGGAGCAATGAAAGGCTAATGCCCCTTCCCGCAAACACACATACAAACCAAATAGTCCAGTCACATCCAGCCCTATTCTGGTCCCCTTTGCTCACTGCCTCGTGTCCTTCAATTCCAGCCCATGCTACAGTCTTCAAGGCTCTGCTCAGCTTAGCTCCTACCTACCACTCTACTCTTCTTTTTGCTTAAGCCCTCACTACCTTTCCTCTGCTCAAGCTGCCTGAGTACCTGCCCACTTCACGTCACACTACTCATCCCTGTTCCTCCCTCCCGATTGCTTGCTGCATGGGAACCACCTCCGGCCTTTCCCCACAGGGTCTACCATGCCTCCAGCCCCCTCAAGACCTGCTTCTTGGGTGAGCTGGATAAGCGTTAACCCACCCCTCCATTAAGTGTTAACAAAACAGACAGGGGAAAACACAAAACCAAAATAGCAAGGCTATAGTCAGACATCATGAAACTAGGAGGACATGTGCTACTCTCCCGGCTCATTCACTTGCTTGCTGTTACAGCACAACCCCCATTTATATGTGGTCTGTAAGGCTGTAGGCACCTCAGAGCAGGGACCTTTGTCTTCAGACGCGGGCTGTCAAGCGATTAAAAAAATTAATCTCCATTCATTGCGCTGTTAAACAATAGAATGCCATTTATTTAAACATTTTGGATGTTTTCTAAACGTTTAAATATATTGATTTCAATTATAACACAGAATACAAAGTGTACAGTGCTCACTTTATATTTATTTTTATTACAAATATTTGCACTGTAAAAAAAAAAAAAGAAATAGTATTTTTCAATTCACCGAATACAAGTACTGTAGAGCAATCTCTTTATCATGAAAGTTGAACTTAGAAATGTAGAATTATGTACAAAAAAACAACTGCATTCAAAAATAAAACAATGTAAAATTTTAGAGCCTACAAGTCAACCCATTCCTACTTCAGCCAATCGCTCAGACAAACAAGTTTGGTTACAATTTGCAGGCGATAAAGCTGCCCACTTCTTTTTTACAATGTCACCTGAAAGTGAGAACAGGCATTCACATGGCACTGTTGTAGTGGGCATCGCAAGATATTTACATGCTAGATGCACTAAAGATTCATATGTCCCTTCATGCTTCAACCACCATTCCAGAGGACATGTGTCTATGCTGATGACGGGTTCTGCTCGATAACAATCCAAAGCAAAGCGGACCGGCACATGTTCATTTACATCATCTGAGTCAGATGCCACCAGCAGAAAGTTGATTTTCTTTTTTGGTGGTTCGGCTTCTGTAGTTTCCGCATCTGAGTGTTGCTCTTTTAGGACTTCTGAAAGCATGCTCCACACCTGGTCCCTCTCAGATTTTGAAAGGCACTTCAGATTCTTAAACCTTGGGTTGAGCGCTGTAGCTATTTTTAGAAATCTCACATTGGTACCTTCTTTATGTTTTGTCAAATCTGCAGTGAAAGTGTTCTTAAAATGAACATGTGATTGGTCATCATCCGAGACTGCTATAACATGAAATATATAGCACAGGGGTCGGCAACCTTTCAGAAGCGGTGTGCCGAGTCTTCATTTATTCACTCTAATTTAAGGTTTCGCGTGCCAGTCATACATTTTAATGTTTTTAGAAGGTCTCTTTCTATAAGTCTATAATATATAATTAAACTATTGTTGTATGTAAAGTAAATAAGGTTTTTAAAATGTTTAAGAAGCTTCATTTAAAATTAAATTAAAATGCAGAGCCCCCCGGACCGGTGGCCAGGACCCGGGCAGTGTGAGTGCCACTGAAAATGAGCTCGCGTGCCGCCTTCGGCACCTGTGCCATAGGTTGCCTACCCCTGAT